>JABFOV010001070.1:0-28349 GCA_022817685.1 Aradophagus sp. ZL-2020
ATAACCCCGGTCGCGGCGCTCAACCCCTCGACGCCGCTACGCCCCCCGAGCTCGCCGCCAGTTACCCCGCTTCCCCCCTTATCTTCGCCCATCTTCCGCCCACGGAGTCCCGTGCTCGATTCAGCCCACCCCCCTTTTCTCCACTTTTTCCTGCCGCCAAACTCCCCCCCCCCCTCCACCCCCGCTTTTCAGCGATCCCGGTCCCTCCGCGCTTATCGTTTCACTTACGTCGTTTTTCCGACCGAATCTCTCTCGCCCTCTCTCTCGCTCTTTTATCCGAGAATTAATTGAAACGATTAAAACGCGGAGTCGGATTAACCGACGAAGCGGTAACACTTGGCACTTTTTTTAGGTCGTGATGAACTGTTGTTGTTTTTCCGCTCGTCCTTTTTTCCTTCCGCTCGTTTCTAGTCGTTGAGTTGGGAATTGCAGTTGGGGAGTCCGTTGGGTTTAGGTGGTTTTGTTTTATGTTATTTTGCCATTCGTTGCACAATTCACGCGAAATGATGTATAGAATGAAATTGCAGTTAGTGAAAAAAAAAAAAATTGTTTAATTGAAGTTCGTTGGTAAAACCAGTTGGAGACTTTATTTATCGTTAGGAAGTTTGAATAGCGATTTTTTTACGAGTGTTTTGTTTTATTAATAGTGAAACGAGAAAATTGGAGATGTTTTGAAGTCGGACATTCAGAAACGCTTGTTTATCTATTTCCCTCGCTGTTCCCCAAGTGATATCATTTCCCGCGAAGTGTAATATTATACGTTGCTTGACTATAAGCAAATTGACACGAAAACTTTTACCTCGGATCATTTTTCTAATTCAATCTCGTTGCTTCGATTCGCCATTATTACGGTTAGCAAAGTTGCGACGTTTATGGAATAAGTTGGTAAGATGAATTTATGCCAGACCGGGGGGATCCGCAACTTGTCAAGGCCTCGTGGGAGCGCGAAAAACAAAAGTGCCATCCGATTGAACCGAAAGGGCTTTACACTGATTACAAAGTTATTTTCTGTTACGTGTTAATAAAATATGACGCGAAGAAAGTCGTGCATAATTGACGCACAATGCAATTGCAATTTGAAATTATTAATTCTATTCGAACGCGCCCGTATTCGGCAGCGTTTCTTATTGCTCTTCTTGTGAATAATATAACTTTCGCAGTCGAACATTATTCGTGCTTATGGACTACTTCTCCAAATCTATTGATTTATTCAACTTTTTTTTAATAATTTCGTACGTTTCTAAAAAAAATTGTCATGAATCGATGTAATTGTTTTATGTCAATCATTGATTTCTTGGAAAAACGTGTTTGTTTTCACTTGCAGGCGTACCCAATTAATCTTTGTACTATCGAGTTTTTGCAATAAAGCTGCAACTTTTGAAATTCCCTAACAGGATACACACGTAAACGATTGGTTCACAGTACATTTAATTAAACGTTTGATCAAATTTAACAAACTTTACGGTAAAATTTCGGCTTGTTTACCAACAAGCCGAAATTACCAGAAACCTTGTCGAACTACTGAGTCGAACTTTTTTTTCCGCGTGAATCATGACACGGTTAGTTTGGCCGAGCGAAGGATTGCCGCATTCACGGCATGCACAACTTCGAAATACCGTTCGCGCAGAATGAGATCGAAATCACCACCGAGATCATCCACTTCAAAGGGGGATACATTCGAGTCTGTAATTTGCCGTTAACTTACTCCGGCGAGCCGTACATTTTTCACGTCCGAATTACTAATTCACCGTAATTCCAAGATGAATTTCCTCCTCAACGTCAAACTTCTTTCTTCCAACTTTAATGCAACGTTACATAAAACAAAATTACTCGCACGCTGATAAAACCGCGCTTCGTTTCGAACGCACGTAAATATTTAATAATACCTATATATTTAATAACGCGGCCCGCGGAACACGAGCCATTTTATTCGCTGAAATGCGCAGCTACGGCGATAGGACGAAGAAAGGAAGAAAGAAAGAAAGAAAAAAAAAATTTGCCGGTCGGAAAAGAATCGAATGAAATTTAATAACACTTTTCATCAGCGTCGGACGAAAAAGCCGGGCAAGTGATAAGCCGTTTGAATGGGAAAAACGAAATGAATGACGGTGTCAAAGGAGCGATGTTAATGGCTTTAAAAGCGCGGTTGTTGTAACGTTAATAAGCCGTTGTAAAATTAATACGAAACTGAAGCGACGCGAGGCTGGAATTTCTTATATCGATCGAGCCTTTTCTTTCGCCCCTCGAGCGTGTTTTGCCCCCCGGAATGCTGCCCTCTGGCGCCTGTCTCTCGCTCTACAGAAATTAGTAATATAAAATCCGCCGCGCTTCATTATTTTAGATTCCCGCGGAAATGCCGGGCGACAAAGGTACAAAGCACTTGAACTCCTTCCGCGCCCACCCGGGGTTCGCCCCCCCCCTCTCCTCCTATTTCGCTCTCATTTTCCCGCTTCCTTTCTTTTAGAAGGGGTAACAGAGTTGCGCCGACTTCCCTCTCATCCTTGCGAGTTTGAGCAAGTCGACGTAACGTGTGTTCCCTACAAAAATTAAATAAAAAAATTGAATAAAAAAAATTAAATAAAAAAAATAGAGAAACAAGCTTCAACAGGATTGAACCAAGAATAAATTTGACTACGTCAGTGTGCATCCGATTTCTCTCATAAGGATGCATCGATACACATTTCTCCCCTTTTATTGTTTTTATTCTATTTATCCCATCGGTTTTGTAACTCTTAAGATCTATTTGATAAAAGTTGCAAAAATATTTGTACAGAAAATACTGTCAAGAGTTATGAAAGATGAAATTGACATATTTGTAAATGTTGCAGTTTTTTCGCGTGCGATTAAATTTTGCCATTTTTTGCTTCTTCGAAGTTCTGGTGAAGAATAATGATTCTTGAGTCAACTGTTTAATCTCATAATTCAGGACTTTTTCGTTGGCTCAGGAAAGTTTCTTCTTGGCAAAATGTCAAGAGAGATTTTATCTTGGACCAAGATAGTTTTTCTTCGGCCGATGCATTTTTTCGTGAGCGTGTAGTGGAAGCTGTATTGTGTATATTTTATTGATTATTGAATATTTTATACTTAATTAAAATATCAATGTTTAAGATGAAATTATTATTTGATAGTATGAGAAATTATTAATCGATAACAATTATTTTTCAATAAAAATTTTGTTTACAGTATACTGTAAAGTAAATAAAATAATATCCAGTTACATTGTCTAACGTTTTACTAAAATAATTCGTTATTAAACTTTTTACTTAAAAAGCAACCAACCATTTTATTCAATGTAAATAAGTGAGTAAACGTAATTGCTTTTTTTATATAATTTTAATCGGTGCAAAATTTTTGGTTTCGAATAGCACAACAAAGGAATGACATTTTCGATATTGCGACCAACTCAATGACGATTGAAATCGGATTTAAAAGTCGCACGCTTACGCGCCGCGCTTTTTTGCCTGAAATGATGTATTAATACATGACTCACGTACAAAGTGAATCACATAGAGATCCAAGAGAGGGAATTATTTATTTGGAGCGAGGCAATTTCACTTGCCGCGATCAGATTCGAGATAAGATGATTGTAAAACGGTTCGGCCCGTGTAATGACGTAATGTAAACACTTGTTCGAGTCGATTTTTTGTGTTTGATTGTAATTTTAACATTTGCATCCAGTAATTGAACGTAAATCAAAATCAGCGACTGAAAAATAATCGAGCGAATGCAACGTTTCAACGTGGCAACGTTTTTGTTGCACCGAGCTTAATCCTTTTCGATCTGATGTTGTTACACGTGATACAAATGTTATTTTCGTTGCTAAATAAAGTTGTGTTGTTTCGATGCACCGTTGATCATGCTTTAAAGTTCACTCGCTTAATCGTTTTTCAATTCACAAAAAGGTCACATTGGTCGAAGGAACATTTTCTTGCTCGAAGATAAAATCTGTCTTGATATTCTGCTGAAAAAAAAAAAAATGTTTCTGCGGTCATGAAAAATACCCTAAATTATTTAACTTATGGGTTCGTTCAGTGTTATCATTCTGAACACGATGAGGTTATGTTTCGAACGAAGCAAGATGGCGAAACTTTGTAATTTCTTTAATAAAACAAGAAGACCATTTCTATAAATGAAGTTATGTTATTTTAATACTGTTCAATTTATGTGCAAATATTATTCATTACATTTTCTCAAATGAAAAAGATATTTGTGGAATAATCTAATTTGAATATTACGGAGGCAGAATACGTCAGATTTAAATGTGTGAAGAGTTTATTAATTTCAAGTTCAAAAAAATTTGCGTTAAAAAAAATGAAATTACAGTTCCGTTCAGTTAAATGCGACATTAACAAAATATGTAATTATTTCCTGTTGCTTATTTATTCCTAATTTAATATATAAATATTGAATATTGATTGAAATTTTGAATTTTTGGCATGCAGGTTTAACGAAGTTTCACCCTGTATTTTAATGGAAATAAAAAAAATATATATAAAATTACTCGATTGGCTTATGTTCGATCAATCAACGGTAGTGAAGTTTGCTATGGAAGCATCGACGTCGCTAGTTTCGTAGGGATTGCCGTTCGTGTGGTCACGCACTCGTTCAAATAAGCGCGCGTTGCTCGAAAAGGCGAAAAAATTGGTTTCGCATAAAACGACCGAAATTTCGAAGGCGAAACTAATCGCCTTAACCCGAACGCGAGCGCACCATTTGAATACAATGAGACGACTTGCCGATGCAAATCCCGGTGATTAATTATTCACCTGTTCAAGATGGCAATAAAATGTTAATTTCATCGACATTAATGGCCATTAATGCAACACATTCGTCAAAGCAACGTAGGTCCGTAACGTTTGCCATGCGACCAATACGTTTTCCATTTCATTCAATATTAGAAACAGCTTTGAAAACGTGTTTGAAGAAAAAAGGAGTGTAATTGTTGTTTCGTTTGAAATTAGTTAAAGTTATGAAGAAATTATTATTGTAGAAGATGTTTTGGAAGTTTCCAACGTTTATTAGTAAATGAAGATAAAATGTAATATACTTTTCTTCATACGAATAATAGTATATTTTTTTTTACAAGAAAAAGGTAGAACATTTTGATTTTTTCATTTTTTTCATTTTTGATTACAATATATGTTACTAAATAATACATAATTAATTTTCGTGTATTAATTATTGGATTAATTGATAATGGATAATAAAATTGGATTAATAATTTGAAACTTCAACTCCATTTTCGAAATATCTTTTCAATATCTCATATAAAAAGATCGGTTTGACGATCGAGCCATGCTTGGCCCAACGCTGGCTTCCATCGGTCAACATGGGATAACAAAAACAAAAATGACTGTCATAATTGCCAGAACGTGATTGTCAAGTTAAAGTGATTGCAGTATGAGGTTAGATAAATCTTGTCGTACGATCAGCAGGTGTTGTTTACGCCACCTGGATCCAAATGAATTATTGTTTTATGTGAAAATGCTTCATAACTAGAGTCAGTTGTGCTAAATAATGAATATAATTTTTGATAAACTAGTTCTTCAGCGTTTCATTGTTATTGAAATAATTTGCAGATAATATTGTTTGTACAATACTGAACAACATTGTAGATTTTTCTTACCCCTTTTTTTGTTCATTTTATTACCACAGTCATTGAACAATAGGTTTTAATTTTGCAAATCTTAATTGTAATTAATAATTAAAAATACTCCGCTGGAACGTTCTGTTACATGAACGAAGGTCGTGTAAGATTTATAATTTTATTCCATGGGGATTGTCAGAGAGAAACTTTCCAAAACGCCGTACTTCGCTTGTTATGACGTGGTGTTATACACACCGAAGTGTATCGTCGGATAATGTTTATCAGGTTGCCAAAAACTGTATCAATCGTCTCGATATAATAATGAAATTCAAGAACACTTTGTATTATTGACGTTGTTTTGTTAGTTCGATTAAACGCTCGTGAAACGATATCAACTTTTAAAGTGATTGATGTGATGTGCAATCGTGCCATTGTAATGCAGTATTACTCAAATTATATCGAATCAAATTTTTGTCCATTTTCGGAGTCATCAATTGGGCAATTAATTATCATTAATTACTTTTCCAACGATGGGAAAAAATACCGAATAACATTATTATTAAATTAAAAAGATTTAAGTAATGTATTATTATCTAGGAAATATGGAAAATGAAATATATGTAATAAATATACGCTTTTCGTACACCAACCAACATGAGTAAAAATTGTATAAAATGAAACGACTGAAACGTTTGCGAATCGAAAAATCCTCGAAACGCGCGTCGGTGTTTCCCGAAGATTAATCACGGATTCCTAATGAATTCATTACACGTAAACGATGCCTTCATCAATCAATCATAAAACTCACGGTATGAATAATAAAATCCAACAAAAAAAGGGCTTCCTCGCTCGACTGAGAAAGTCGACTGTTTTCGTCGCCGTAACGCTGATTAATTCTTTAGTTAAACGCACCGACTCGGCGGCAGATCATTTAATTCAAACAGCGACGTACGATTCGCCAACATTTTCCACTCGCTTTGCCTCGCGCAATAACAGTCTCGAACCTTATCCCGTCTTTTTCGTCCTCCGTCACTTTCTACCTCATTAAATTCGAAAGGAAAATGAAATACGATACGTCTTGAGATACGACGGCACGAGACGAAAAAAAGGGACAGAAGGGAAGAAGAAAAGAGAGGGCGATAAAACGATGAGAGAGCGACGGAGAAGATGATAAAAAGTAAAGGACAGAATAAAGGAAAAAGTAAATAAGGCCCACGAGTCGGTTGACCTTTATTTTTATTCTGCCCCCCCCCCCCTTTTATCACTCGTCTAACGAGCGATGAGAGATGAAAAGAAAAGGGGAAATGAAAAACGAGGCAATTGCTACCGTCTGAATTTTATTATCAATCAACAGTGGAAGGGAAGCAAGCGGAGAATAACAACCGGCGACTCGTTTTAGTTGCCGTCGTAAACTGTTTAGCCGGAACCACGGATTATCGCGATTAGCGGCCCTCGTGAAAAGTTTCTACCGATCGGTCGTCCTTTTCTAGCGCTTGCATTAATATGTTTGCCCGAGATTGGCGTTCGAGATTAATGAAGCGCTCGGGCGATCGATTGGAGTGAGAGCGACGCCGGCCTCGCACACGAACGCGTGCACACACGGCCGCGAAAACAACAGCCGAGTTGAATATTGGAGCGACGACCTCCCCGCGGCGCGCGTTACGTCGGCTAAGAAAGCCGAGTGGCATAAATTATTTGCGACGAATATACATTGTCGCAGTGACTTCACACCCTCGACTCCTTATTCGATGCGCTTGCCATTAAGTAATTACGGAAACGTAATGCCGACTTTACCCGAGGAGTAATAGTCGGACTGATTTTACACGGCGAATTTCGCTAAAGAGATTTGGGATGAATCTATGCTGAAAAAAGTGGGCGGAAGAATACGATTTTGGAGGTATTTTTTTTCGAAACAAATTGAATTTTCTTGAAACTATTTGAACGGAAAACAAATTTATTTGCAACGAATTTCAAATTTTTATAAATTTTCAATCGAAAAAGTTATGTTTCTAACGAAAAAAGTTAACGAGAAAATTAATTGTTTCATTTTATATCGCGCTGATGTAAATTGAAGTTCCGATTTTGATTGTAGATGGACGAAATGACATTTTATTAAAAATTCGTTGCAAATAAACGTTGCAAACTTCTTGTACACTGAAATTTAAAGAAAATGGAAAAATTAGGAAGTAAAGAAAAACGATGATGAATTTTAGTAAATTGATAAATCGTGTATAAGTTAAAAAAAATGACGAATATTGAATCTGATAGTAAAATTTCATAATTACGTTTGTTTCAAATTTCGTTCAAATTTAACACAAATATTTTGTCTCGGAGATCCATTCAATCTCTTGGCAAAGCAAACAGTGTAGAAGATTCAACAGAAAATTAGTCCGGCGTATCTAAATCCCCACTATGCATTACATTTTGTTGATTTTGTTAAATTATTTGTTTGTTTAAACAACGAACGACTCATTGTGTCAATGTCAATCAAAATTTCATCCACAAACATTCACAAAATTCAGCCGACGATATTGAGATCCGATAAATTAATTTCCAAATTATTTTAATTACGTATTCAATTAAAACAACATTCATGAAAAACAATAATAATAATAATAATAATAATAATAATAATAATCACAACGTTGTGTTAAAATTTGTATCCCCGTATGATACTTGTAATATCAAAATAGTAATTCCTTTTGTTGAAATATCTATTGTTTGGACTGCAAAAATTGTGCTTACTCTATCTCCACAATTTCACTTCGCCATTCGTTTTGTTTGAAACGAACGTAAATTAAGTTAATTTAGTAGTGAGCGCAATTGGAGCGATTAGGACTTTAAAGTCGTCACAATTTGCCGGTATTTGACGTCTTTTACGACTGTTCGCGTGGTGACTATAGACGCTCCAGTTGAAACGTTTCACGTATACCCGGGTATCAGTGCACTCGCGCAACTCTATATTCGGATTGAACCCGAATCGGAAGCAGAACCAATATTCCCTCGCATGTGCTCGCCGTGGATATACGTAAGCCGATGGCATATTAAAAAAAAAGAAGAAAAAAAAAACATCGGCGCAAAAAAATCGTGTGGCTCGGTTTTCGGAATATAAGCACAATGGGGTCATTGTAATGACTTTTTAATGAGGGGCAAAGTGGTCGAAACCTGCGTTAGACGCGTCGGCTATTGAAACCTTACTCGTCGTTGAGCAGGGTCACTTTTTCGAATCGGATCACGATTTGCGGAAACCAAAGAGCTTCTCCGTTTTGTCGAGTAAATTTATAAATTAAAAGACAATCGTTTTATAATATGTATATATTTATATAATAATAAAAAGTTATTAGTTGAAAGATTATTTAGTATTCGAAACACGAGTATGATTGCAAAAACGTTTAAAAATAAAAGAATAGTTTTTTTATCGTTGAATAATTTAACTTAAGCAATTCGGTTGAATAATTTTTTTTCGAATTTAATTTAAACGTATTTACGTATCTAAACTTTTCAAACGACCCACGAAATTTTACGACTTTTTTCTCCACGCATAAATTTAATTGAAGAACTTAATTGAAAAGAATGGCATTCGCTTTTAATTCGCCCGAAACGTCAGGAACGAGTTGTGGCGACAAAAGTTGAAACGTAATTTCAAATAAAGCGCTCGGCCGGAGTCAATTCTCATTCACTGCGACCATCCTCCTCGATTTGGCTCGCGTTTCGTTATTCGGCCGTGTCGTGTAACGGCGCTCGCGTGTAAATATGTGGAACGTTTACTTCGGAGTCAAGATGAATGGCTTGTGTACGTTGGGGATCGTTCAAAATAAACAGGGCGTCGATGCGACGAATCGACGAGCCGTTCGATTGGCAGTCGCCCGGCCGCCAAAGTTGCGCGACAAAATTCACCGAGCGGCTGTAATTACGGCGAAATTATGTAAAGCAATCGGCAACGATGCATGCACGGTGACGCGCGCAACCGTTCGTAATCGCCGTTCAAATTTATCCACAATTGTTTTCAATTGAACACACTTTTATGTTAACGTCAATTGCCGACGTTGGTTCAACGAGATATGCAACTTTATCGGAACAGCGAAGGAAACGAGAGGTGGAAGTCGCTTTTGAACGGAATCGAATTAGTGGAATAATTCCAGCGATTTAATTAGGAAGAAAATGTTGAGTCGAAGGTAAATTAATTTTGCGGTTTGATCTAAATTTCTTTTATTTATTAAATAAAAAACTCTTTGTAGAAAAAGGCGAAAACGAACTGCGTTTTGTTACGTTTCGTCGAGAAAGGAACGAATTTGGTGTGTTAATAATGAAGATTTATACGAAAACTAAGATTTGCCGTGAAAAAGAGAAAATGTAATTGAAATGGAGGAAAGTTCACTGTGTGTGGCAGCAAAAACGTCACCGATAGAGCGAAATAATAGTGTTTGCGTTAACAGCGTTCTATTTTTTGTAGCGAACGCCAATTTCGATCAATTTTGATACAAAATAGCTGATTTTTTTACAAGTAGGAAAAAATAGAAAACCTTTTCTTCATCTGTAAACTTTCTGATAACATTGAGTTCTGAATTTTAAATATTTACAAATAAAAAAAAAAAAAAAAAAAAAATGTTGCGAACTTGTTTAATGAAAGTTTTTACTGCGAAATGGTAATATAAGATATTAATATAAATCTTATAATACGATTTAATTATCAATATTAATTATATTATTAATAATTAATTTAATTATTTGTTTCGAAGTTTACTATGAAATATAAATTTTTTTTCTTCTCCCGATTTGCACTCTATTGTTCGCACTATCCACTTCGTTCCAAGCCGTTAACTTTTTCAAGTGCGAAACAACGTGCAATGAAAACTGTGGTTATCGTCCGCGAGCGCGTTATGAAAAATGTAAACTGAAATATTAAAGGCAGAAGTCGAGAGGATGATTGGGACTAAGTCTTTCCGCGGGCGGGTAAATAAAAGATTTGCTGGCGAGGATTCGCCAACTCGACGGGGCTCGCATTCAGTGGCTTTCGCGCGACGCGCCGCTCCTCCGAGGCACTGAAATAACGGCGGAATAGCGAAATGAGATTAACGAGATACCGGAGCCGCAGAGCCATGCCACGATGTTCGACGCAGTCAATGTAAACTGCTTCGCGGCAATTCGTTCGCTTGAAATATTTTTTTTTTTTTTTTTTTTGCTTTTTTCGCACGCCCGATGCGCATTTATATGAATTACGTAATGCGCATTTCATCGAATTCCCCGAAGAAAAGTCACTTCTGATGCGATAATACTGCTTCTTTCTGTCCCATTCCTCTGTCCAATATAAAAGCAAAAAATTATACGACACAATGTATTATTGAGCATAAAAAGACGATCGCGATGGATTCGTTTGATCGTTCGATACTATTTCAAGAGAAAAACATACATGTATGTATATTTTTTGTTTTAATTGAATTCAAAGTCAAATACATTACGTTGCAAATGAGAAACGAGTAGTGTAGAGATAATGATAAGATTTTATTATAAGATTATATTGATTTTAAGTGTTGGAATCAGAAATTACGGTTTTTTGAGTGTTTTACGTAATGGATAAGATAATTTGTATTTGTTATCGCTTATCGAAAGACAATTAATATCTCAGGTCGAATATCCGTTATCTCGTTCTCAAGCACTGAAGTAAATGGTTTTATTATTATTTTTTCGTTTATTATTACAGTGCTCACCCTTTGAGTTACAAACTGTTTGATCGGCCTGTTTGAATAAAATTAGATGTGAAGAATTATTCAAACAAGTAATAAGAAAAATATTAAATTTCAAAATAATAACTCAAGAAAAAATATCGGCAATACTATGCGCTTAAAGTTTAATACTATTGTTTGTCAATGATGTTATAATAAAACATAATAGGGAAAAAGATGTGTGTTTTGAAAACATTTCATTGTGACAATGGTAATATTAGGAATAACATTGAAAACAATATAAAAAAAAACACGTTGAGAAAAAATTTTACAACGCACAACTGAAAGAGTCGAGTGACAAGAAAGTGTTGTAAAAATAAAACAGGTAAAACAATCGATTAATCTGACAATAAAGCATTATCAACCCCAACAGAGTACGCTAGAAATTAAAAAAAAATGCCCGGACGTTTTCTGTTTATCAAACATTGCCGTTTGCGCACGATCTCACACCAACTAACCGTATTAAACATACGCGAAGAAATAATTAAAAAAAATTACCAATTTTGTCAGGAAAGCAAACAAACATATACGTTTCATAATCGAAAAAAAGTTATCTCATTTTATGAAAAAGTAATAACGCGTCTTCCACTTTAACCTTGACACCGAAACGAAAATCGAATAATTGTATTCTCCGAAAAAAGTACTCCCACACTCCACAAACAAAGTTGATTATTTCTATTCAATCTTTTCTCCGTATAATATGTAAACAAAAAATATGTAATCACCGATAAAAAATGAACTCGTCGATCCATGAATCTCGGATGAAAAACATAATTGAGTCACGTTTTTGTTGGTAAACAAAGACCACGAATTCAAGGTCAATTGTTATACGGTGTCGACGTATCGATACTTTTTTTCTGCATCAACGTCAAAAACAAGAACGCATTAAAAATGTTCACCACTACGAAAGTTGCGCAGTTGCCAGCACTTGAAAACGTCGAGCACGGGGAGTAATTGTCCGAGCAAGTGTCTGCACCTTTGAACAATCAAACGCAAACACTGTTACCGCGCGCATGCGCCGCCGCGCCGAGGGCAACCACTCCAAGCGACGAGATTTCGCCGTTTGAACTTCTCGCCAGTTAAATGGCGCAATCCCGTTTTCCCGGTACTCCCCCGAGCAATTCTATGATTGATGTAGAACAAAAAAAAAATCGCCGCGATTAACGCACTTAATCGGCTTTATTAGCCGCATTGCGCATTGGTACCGCACGTTACAAATACGTAAATAATAATGACTGTGGCAAAACCATTGTCGAGCGGTAATGAAAACATTGTTTCAAGACTGACGACCTCTTTTTTCTCGCTTGGTTTCAGATCCCTCCCTCGGCAAAAAAGCTCTGGGGCGTGGACGAGGGCGGTTCCAAGGACGAAGGGGGTGTCAAAGGGGGTGGGATACTACACCTGGGCGACCACCAGATGTGGCGAGATTCCACATGGAGCACTTCAGGTAACGACACATTTCGCTTATCGCATGACCGAGACCTTTGCCGGCGCGATCGCGCTCATGAAAATGGGCCGTTTCAGCGAAAGTAGCTGCTACCTACGTCGAATCTACTTTGTTATCCGAGTTAAATGTACAGATCGAACACTTGGTCGGCAACGTAACGAAAGGACATGGTCCAAGTGAAAGAAAGAAGTTAACATTTGATATTAAAATTGAGAAAGTTTAGTAGTTTTGTTATATTTTAAAATTATTGTGAAATACGTTGTTGTAGGATGTAAACGAACTTGAATGTCAAATTGATATTTAAACTTTGTCACTTTTACATGCATAGATGCAGTAAAAATGATACAATCCTCAGCAAACAACTTTTTGATTTTACTTTATTTTACTTTTTAATCAACGTTAATAATAATAAAAAACTATACTATTTTTTCTCAAAGAAAACTTTTCGGTGCTCGTACACGGAGAATAGAAAAACATCACTGAGTGATTGTATAAGTAAAATTTGCATGCGCAAGAAGTTTGCAACGTTTATTTGCAACGAATTCTACATTCCGTAAATTTTCAATCAAAAACAATATACTTCTAACGAAGAAAATGAACGGGAAAATTAATTATTCTATTTTATAACGCGCTGATATAAATTCAAGTTCTGATTTTGATTGTTGATGGACAAAATAATAATTTACTGAAAATTCGTTGCAAATAAACGTTGCAAATTTCTTGCACATAAATTTTCAACAAAAAATCACTGAGTGATTTTGTATTGGAAATTTTATTTAGAAAATCACTCAGTGATTCTTTCTATTCTCCGTGTACCGCAAAAACTGATTTCGTTCTTTTGACAAAACCACCTTTTAACACAAGAGTGTCGCATACAAATGAAAAGTTTATTTTAAATCGTCATCGTGTCATCGAAAGGAGCGTGCCGTACGTATACAAAATGAATCCGTTGAAAGCGGGAACCCATTTTCAGGAGTGCGATTGATTCGTTGTTTTGTTTGCGTGGAAGCGCGCGCGTTCGACGTTTGATGGTTCGGGCGTCGCCGAGGGGGAACAAACAAACGGCGCGCGAAGAACAAAAAAAGGGCCTTTTGATTTCAAAAGATCAAACGCGAGACGTTTCGGCTGATGCAGCTAATTAACGTAAAATTACGTAAGGGGATTAATTATTACACGCGGCTTCGCAAGAACCGAACTTGGTGGCAATAAACTGCGCGTGCGCCGGCTTGACGCATGCAAGTTCGGATGATGTTTGACAGCTCGTTTAGCTGTTCGGCCGATTTTTCTTCCGCCCCTCTGCCGCGTCGGGTCGGATTAATGCTCGCAGTCAAAGTGCCGACAAATTGAGAACTTTGATGAAATCGATTAGTCAATCAGTCAAATAAACTTGACGTTTTATAAATTTATAGCTTTACCGCCTTTATCTATTTATTTGTTCAACTAGGACTTTGATATGATATTTATACTCGACTCACGTTTGTTGGTTATTTTTTTTTTCTTTCGACATATTTGTACTGATTATTTTCAAACTTTATTGGGTATATATTTATCCGATGCGAATGTTGTAGTTTAGATTATGACTTTATGTTAGATAATAGATTGTATTAACATTATGAAATATTTATTTATATTTTATACTTGGAGAGAAAGGGTATTTTTTCGCTTTTCCATGAAGTGATAATATTTCTTTTTTTATAATTACAACAAAATCACAATTAAAATTATTGCAATTTTCAAGAAAAATAAATACAGTGAAATAATAATGATTCCAATAAGATGCAATAAGTTCACGAAGAAAAACGTTACGTTATATTAACTTAACTTATGTCAGAGCTACCCCAATTTATATAAGCTCAACGTTAACTTGAGTAACTCTTGCATAATTTATGTTGAAGTTACATAATATGGTTCTTCGTGTAAATAAGTACAGAAACAGTCAGAAAAAAAAAGTTTCAATCTTCGGGTAATCACTCTTGACTCAAATTTATTTATCTTAATTCAAGACATTTTTTTCTTGCATTTAGTGACTTTTTTGTTGCAGGAACTAGAGTCTTTTTACAAGCGAATATTGGTATATTAATTTTTTATCACTGTCGATGTCAATTTTAACGACGGTCGTTGCAGATGCATTTACATTTCAATTAAATCGCGCCTTTTCGTACTGAAATTAACTGTGAACTTTTATTTAAAGTCACGGAGTGATTGCAAAGATTTTCGATCATTTAGTAAAGTTGTAACATTAAAACGCGGGCCATGAGTTTCCTCGTATAGACTTTAATTCCGTAATTATAATTAAATATCATTTATTTCCATCTAACGTCTAAATTGACGGTTGCTTGAAAATGGCAGTTCGTTGATTGTCAGTTTTGTGGCTGGATTGAAGCTCGTAGTATTTTAATAATTACGACGTTATGAATTATCACACTTAATACACGCAAGGTATTCATCTCGTTTGCAATTTTAAATATATCTTTTTATACGCTTATCAACAAATAAATTTAGATTAAAATTTGAATATAAATATATTTCCAAGTTGGACTATCCGAACAGAATTCAAAATATATGCTTATATACATTATTTATGTAGTCTTATTAAAGTAAATATTTTTTAATTTTATTTGAACATTGAATCCAAACTATTTTTCAACAAAAATAATAATTTTTATTATATTTTTTGTAAGAAGTAAATATAAGTTGAATAGCTTATAAAATACGGCTTTCGTAGCATTAATATGCCGCAGATTTCGTTTATTTATATCGAACGCCATAAATAATCCAAGGTACATCGAATAATAACGTGATATCGCCACTCGGTAAAATTTCCCTTTACATAACAATTTAATTTCCTCGTTAACGATTATTCAGTCGTTATTTGCCGCTACTTGAAGCGCGCTCCACCTAGCAACGCGAAATATTATTAAAGCGCATTCAGCAAACGAATATATTTTTAACCAGATATTTCACTTAAAATGCAGTGTTAAAAATGACCGATTAAACTCGCGTTTTAAATATCAGCTCCTTATTTTTAGATCAGTTACTCGAGGGTTTTTGCGCGAGGAAAAAATTATGAATCCAACATAAATAATCAAGTTAACAAGGCACATTAATTAATCCTTATTACAACGATGAATCAATTTCAAAGACCAAATTAACACTGTTTAAAATATCGTGAAATGTAATGTGAGCGTTGGAAGTCTATTTCAAAGACGTCCATTAAATTTAATGGACAAATATTGAAATCATGTTGGAATAACAGTTAAGACTCGTGTATTGTAATACTAATTTCAGTTTAAAAAGGTGCTTTTTCATTTACGCCGGAAAGACCGAATAGTCAAAGTTACCACTTAAATAATAAAGACACTGTTTTAATGGCCGAATTGGTACAGTTATACTATTTAAATAGTGAATAGTACTATTTTCTAGTGACTGTTACTAATTGCCTCTCTCAAACTATACAAAAAAAGTGTTTAACTTTGAGACATTTTTCGTGTTCAAGTTAATACAAGTATTTTACTTTATTCTTGAAATTTCCAACCTTTATCCGTAAACGACAATTGAATTTGATACAATTTTCTACGTTTATATACGATGGTAATTCTTATTATATAATAGTTTTACAAGAAAAAGCATAAATACATTCATCGTTCAGGATACACGATTGTTACTTTTAATTGAAATGTTATGTACGGTTAGTAAATTAAAAATATACTATTTACACACAGAGAAAACCATAAACGGCTGAGGCGTTTGAATAAGACAGGACATCGTAGGCTCTACAGATAAACAAAGATGCAAAAATAAAATTTTTCATTTCATTCGTCTTTGTTTATCTTTAAAGGTTACGGTGTTCTGTCCTGTGTCAAAAGGCTCAGACGTTTATTACAAACGCCTCAGCCGTTTTTGGTTTATCTCCGTGCACTACACATTGCGAAAACTATGTACCTGAAGTTTGCCACGTGGCAAATAGCCAAACGTTTTTGACTTGGAAAATTTTCTATGTACAAAAATTGAAATCGACTAAGTCGACAAATACAACAATAAACATAGTAAAAAATGTAAATTAACACAAAAAATTATCGATTTCAATTTTTGAACTTGGAAAATTTTCCGAGTCCAAAATGTGTGGCAATCTGCCACGTGGCAAACTTCAGGCACACGCGAAAACTAGTATTGATTGAGAGCGGATTTGATTAGAGCAGATTTCGCCGGAAGTTTGATCGGCACGATCGGATCGCGAACAGGTACTCGCGGCCACGCTGGCCGGCCGCGAGTCGGTCCACGCGCAGGACCTTCATCTCCATTTCACCACCGATACTTTTCGAGCCGGCCTTATTCCCCGTTGCCGAGTTTTCTCATTTGTTGCTCGCGCGAGTATCGGCGGAACAACGCAGTTATGGGATCTATATTTGTTTGGCGGCGCGCGCGCGCGCGCCGCGGGTCGTCGCCCAGGTTATTGACACTTCGAATTAAGCCGCGCGCAAGTGTGGCGCACACGCTTTTAGAAATGATAAAATAAGTAATGCCAGCGCGATCGATCACTTTCGAATCAACGGCGCTTCGGAGATCGTCACCGCGTCTTTTAATTCCGATCCTTTCCAAGCGTTCGCCACGCGCTGTTTCATATCCCAAGATTTATCAGCGATCGAACGTTGCATGCATTACCGCAGCGCGAAAAACAAGCGAGGGAATAATGACTCGTCCTTTTTTGGATTGATGAAAAGTCACGTTGACGTCGCTTTACGGCGAAGGAGGCAGATCGTTGTCGCGGTCATTAGGGAAGAAACGCGTGTATCTAATTAACTCGTTGTTTGATGTTCGAACTGAGTTAGTGCCGTTATTGTTGTACCTTTTAATTAAAATAAAAAGAAGAAAAAAATGTGGGTTTTTATGCTGTCGCTGTTGAGAATCATGTTTGGTATTGTTTTGACGTCACGGTTTTATCGTTAGAGGCTGATGGTCGCAATTTCGAAAAGTGTTTCAAGTCACGAGACATTTTTTTATGCTCGTTGAATCGGAAGTTGGCTAATTTCTCGTGTGTTGAGTATTGGATGGTAGGTTTTTGGGGCGCTGGTTCGAGATAAACGGGAGTTTACGGTTTGTGATTTGTGTTTTTAAGGGAATTTTGATTTGATTAAATTTTTAAAACTTATTTCACGATACCTAAAAATATAGCGGGTTTATTTTAAAGCCGATTTTGGAAGCGTTCAGACTCAAGAATAGATGTACTTGAAATTGAGGTTTATTTCACATTTGGCTATTACGATTCAATGTTCTTATTTATATCATTTTTATACTTTTAAATGATCGTTGAGCTTAGTATACTATACATTTGAAATTCTCGACTAAATTATGTAAATGAAGTCGCAGTTTTTAGAAAAAGCTTCAGTAAAAATATTTCAATTGTATCCTCACGATGCCAGAATAAATCGAAGAACGTTTAAAATTATCTAATATTGATTTCCTTATTACTGTTTTGATATTCCAAATTATAAGAAAACATCGAATGAAAAATAATGTTCAATGTAATTTTTCAACTTCGCTCAAATTCTCAAAGTCGAAAAGTTATTAATAATATTTGAGCTCGTATTAAATTTGAAATATGAAAGCTTGTAATAAGGTGAAAATAATTTTCACAGTCGGGTTTATAGATACTTATCAAATAATTCAGGTAGTTCAAAATGTTCGAGTATCTAAAGTGTAATTGTATTATATTATTAACATAGTACTTTACGATAATCATTAATTATATAATGAATTTAACTATTTGTTATTAAACTGCTTTTATGTCTTTGAGGACTTTGCTTTTTAATTCAACCTTTTATAGCTCTGAATCATTGAAATTTCAATTTGCTTGTGATTCCGCTTGAAGTGTCTCGCTTTCATTCTGTCATTGTTTATTTTCGTGCTCGTTGAAGAGACAAGAAACGGACGTAAAAGTATTGAATGTTTCTCTTTTAATTATCCCAACATTTGATCGTTAATGAAGATGCAACGAAAAGTTATTCTCGCAGTACAAAGCCTGTCAAAGCAACGCGACTTGGAATCGTCGAATTCAGCTTGGAATTGTGGTCGGCGAGATGGAACTAAATTTTACTCTTGATTAGGTTTTCGATAAAGTCACGTGGAAGTCCGGTTAGAAATTAAACGCTTGCGAAAGATGATCGAATTTGCGATCCTGCTCGAATGCAGTCTTGCGCGATTTGTGGTCAAGGTCTTCGGAAAATTGACAATTGATTTCGATAACTTAACCTTTGGTAAGTGCCAATTTGAGATCATCTTCACATTAAATTTTTCAATTTTATACATTCTAAATTACGAAATCGTTATAATTTATTCGATACTAATGACGTTTCAGTTTCTTCTAAAATTTTAATCGCTCGTAAAAAATGCACTCCGTTTTGCTTTATTCCCATTATTCCAACCTTTTTGATTGCATCAATGGTATTTACTAAATGTTTGAAAAACTTGATCCAGCTTTCAGCAATAGGATTTGAATTTCCCCATTTTTCGACAATCTTTTACGAGCCTCGTGCATCCATGTTGCAATCACCAATACCAATCGCCGATTATTGATTTACAGTATTTGTTATGTAACTGTTAGTTGTGGAGAAAACATTAAGAGGTCGAATTGTTCCAGCGCGTTTGTTTGCGCGATTATTTTTACCGTGGGCTTCGCCGGAACGGCGCCTGCGCTCCAGCGTCGAATTTCCAGCAGACAAAGAAAATTAGATTTCTGTTAATGTTGAAGCCATTTACGCGCGTATTCTTTGATCAAAACGTCGACCGAGGGAATTGGATTTTTTAATCGAATTTCAAAGCGCTGTAAAACACTTGAATACGATAGTTTTACAATGAAATACGCTAACGTCGTTTATGCGTTTTCGTTCGACGCACGGCAGAAAGAAGCGAAACAGCGACTTCCGATAAAGCGGGCCCGCGTTTCCCGATTTTACAAAATCAACTTTGTCCTTTATCAGCGCAACGTTAATGTTCCGTTGACTCGACAAAAGCCGCCTTCCGAGCAACCAGCAGCGGCAACAAAACTCGGTATTTTATACCAGCGAAGCACCTTTCAGCCACGATCGAATTAATTAATTAACGAAATCGTCGTCGGTCGAACGCAATACCTGCATGCGCGCATTCTTTCGATCTAATGCAACTTTGACGTTGCTATTAATCGCGCGAATGCCTCCGGATGGCGGGGAATAATTTATCGAAAAACGTCACACCGACGCGTCAAGGTTTTACGGGGCGCTTTCAATAATGCCGCGGATCCCGTGGCTTTTTTATTTTTAATAATGCCGTTTGATTGGCGTTTGAATCGTGCGAAGCATCGCCGTAGTAAAGTTGCACGCGATGATTTTCGGTTCATATATATGTGTGTATATATATATATATATATATATTTTTTCGTACACGGAAACACACGCCCGCGGTGTCGAAGTCTCGATACGCGAGGTTACGTGTAATCTGAAAATCGATGAACACCGAAGCGAGGTGAACAAACATTCAAAAACGAGTTTTAGAGTCACGTCCCGACGTTTCGTCAATACCGCGCGCTCGTTTCGCCGCGAACGCCTGACATCTATCTCGAGAGCGTCGTTATCGTTAAACGCGACCATTCAATCGTCGTTTGAATTTTTCATTCGGCAATTAGCCGCGAGAAATGTCTTCTGCGGCGAGGCGCGCACGCGTTCCGTTCGGCGTCGATGTCGCATCTGCATACAAATGCGGCTCGATTTCACTCGGAATTAAGAACGTCGCGGTTAATCGTCGCTACGATTCGTGGACGTTACTTAAATTCTTGTTTTCTTTTTTCTTTTATTTTTTTTTGCCGATAAAAGTTGCGCTGTAACTAATGAACAATCCACTTGGAAGGCTTTTGTGTTTGTGGATCATGGCCTCTCCTTCTTTTCGACTTGTTCGCGTCTGAAGCAAGCAAGGAGAAAAAGTTTGAATCCGAGAAATTCATTAAATCTTTTAAATTATCGTCTTCTTTTGTCCGGCATTTGAAATTCAATATTGCGAAAGAATTATGCTTTATTTATCATGTGGATACAATTTTTATATAATCTTGTGCTACGGGAATCGGATACAAAGTGAACTACTTTTATTAGGTAAAAGTTGGAACAAATATTTGATAAGAAATTTATGTAGCTTGAAAATGTGAACGGGATATTGATTATATTTTGAGCGACAAGTTAATAACTTTTTTGTTGGTATTATTGGCATTTATTGTTTACATGTTGCTGTCATAGAGAAAGTAATAATTTGTTGGTTCAATATTTTTTTATAACTGTACGAGGTATTTTACACAAGTGCTTTGCAATTTAATCAACAATTATTAAAGCAATATTACATGAGAAAGCAAATGGTTTTGGGAGCTAAAATTTATTGTCCTCTCAAAGTTGGCCTATATTTGTTAAATCCGTAATAATCCGTTGTTGATTTAACAAATAGCTACTATTGATTTGGCAATTTAATGTCTCATGAGATGTCTGCTTTCAGTTGTCGAGCTAGCAAAAATTCAACGCTCTGATATTTTAAGATTAACATTTAGTTCAATGTCAGATCAACGTTGTATTTTTAACGAAGATCATTTTCCTGTGTATTACAGTTGCTCAAAATTTATGAATTATTTTGAATGCTCGAACAATTTAATTATACATTTCTATAAACAATGTACTTATTTCGCCGTCACTTGCCACAAGATTACCGCAAAAACAAATAAATTTCAGCGAATCCTTTTTTGCATTCGCAGTGGCGTTAACGTCTTCGCTCTCCCCGTGACGTCTTTAAATTCAAATTTACGACCGTAATTTTTCAACAAATTGTTCTCTCGTCGTATCAGCGTTTCCAATCCGGCGTTTGTTTGGAAAAGAAAAGAAACGGCGCGCGGCTTTTTCAGTCCGAAATCGCAGACCAACAAAGCCGTTAGCGCCGGCACGAAACAAGCCGGGAGCCTTATCTCGGCGCTCCAATTAACCGGCGGCCCGCGATTACAATAATTGCAATTATTTTTACGTTCGCGCGTTAGCGGGCCATTAATTTGTTCATTTATCTCGAAAAGTTGAAAGTTAAAGCGTAGAAAGATAATGCCGGACGCACCGTTTTCCCGCGTTACTTCTTGATTAAAAAGACCGAATGTTTTCCTGCGCTCGTTCGATTTGCTTGCATCAGCGTTTGTTGGCGGTTCGAGTAAGGGTTTGTTTCCAGTGAACGCGTCCGCGTCAAAATTTGATTCGGGACTCCGTGTAGTCGAATGGAGAAACGCGCCAAATTTATGCGCAGGAAGTTTGCAACGCTTATTTGCAACGAATTGCAAATTCCATAAATTTTTTGTCAAAGAAGATATACTTCGAATTAAAAAAGTAAACGTAAAAATTAATTATTTCATTTTATATCATTTTGATATAAATTCAAGTTCTGATTTTGATTGTCGATGAACAAAATGATAATTTATTAAAAATTTGTTGCAAATAAACGTTGCAAATTTTTTGCACATCCAAATTTTGACGCGGACGCGGTCATTGGAAACCCGGCTTAGGGCGGATTCGCATAGACGCGTTTGAACGCTTGCGTTCAATGTATTTCAAATGGGAACGCCGCGTTCAAACGCGCCTATGTGAATCTAGCCTTAAGTGGGAGCAACGTGTAACGCGGTGACGCCGGCGACAGCCCGCGGTAAAAGCCGCCGGGCCGGGTGGACGGGAAACGTTGCGCGCAACTGTAATTCCATCTCCTGCGTTTGCTTTTAAGCGCGAGAGGAAGGGAAAAAAATCAACGCCAAAGACATTCAGCTTGCTCGCGTCGTCTTGACGAGGCAACTCGAATTTCATCGCGGAGCCGGACTTCCGTCCGCCCGTCTCCCTTTCCCGCGACGACGGCTCGATCGAATATTTTAATTAGCGCTGGCTTTTTTCGCGCGGAAGCAATACGATAATGGCGAAGACAGCGGGATCGCGCTCGTTGATGAAAATAACATTTCCAACGTTAAATATATATATATAAAAAAAAAATAATAATAATGAAGTGCAATGAAAGAAACTGCGAAATGAAAATGATTAAAAAAAATAGTATACGAACTAAACATCGTCAAACGAAATCAAAGTTGCAAATTTCAAGAGCCTTATTTGTCTGCACTCGCAACGAAGCATTTTCATTGGTTAAACTTGAATTTTACAGTTGGCATGCTTCGGATTGGCGAACATTATTCACAGAGCAGATTATTAGCCGAAGGCAAAATAATTCGCTTCTCTCTCTCGCGAGCACCGATAAATTACAAATATCATCAGATGCAAATGAAGATTCGTTACAAGCCATCAATAATTTCCCCGTATAATGCACGAATTTAAATTTTAATCGGATATTCCATTAACGCGGCATAACGAAATATAACTCATTGATCGAATCCGCCTAATCCAGCTGTCGAATCGAACTTGGCAATTAATTGGCAGGCAACGATAAACAATAACAGCGCGGGCGTAATGATTAGTCATCGCCTTGGCGGATTCATTGAGGAGCGCGCTCGCGCAACGATCATCAATCAGGCGGAATTTTTTCGCGGCGATAGTAGGCCGCGCTTCCGCCGTGTGGCGCGCCGCGTGGCGCAACGTTCGCGCGGCGGTTTCGCGGCCCGGCGTCATTGTTCCGTCGTTTCCGCGACGCTCGCCGCCGACGATCGGGCGAACGAAGAAGCGCCCTCTCAGTTCGACGACACGGCCGCTTTGATTTCATTCAACGTAATCGTTACGTTGCGCCGCGGCAACATCCGTGCATGCGCCTGAAAACTAGTTTACGGCTGCGTGTGCCCGCGCCTGTGCGTGCAAGCCTTTCTCCGTGTGAGCGTGCAATCAACTCGTCTCGGCGACGCGGATGATTGTACGCGCGTTTTGCTAATACTTTGTCGTCAATATTTATACGATCATTATTGCGCTAATGAATCAGAAAGTCATAAATCATCGTGTAATTTAAGGCGTTTGGTGTGCGTCATAAATGAGACGCGAATAATATTATGGTGTAGCGAGAATTGTTTTTTTCTTTTTTTCGTTTAAATATTTGTACGGAGGAAATTAGAAATAGAAAAATTACTGTTTGCATTGAGAGAGCACATCGATGCCCCAGACGAAAACTATGCCACCTCAAAATTTTAAATGTATTTTTAAATAAGAAATTTTGAGATGACATAGTTTTCGACCAAAATTTGAGATAGCCTAGTCTTCGTCTGGGTTGTCGACATGTAACTGCCACAATGCGTGTTGTAAAGCGCATAATTTTATGTATTAACTAAATTTAGACGATGGCACTTTAAGGTCTGTGTCGTACAAATATTACCATACACATCACTATGAATAATGTGGCACAGCCGGTTTGGCTCACCTGAGTTGTAGATGGCGCTGTTTAAAAAAATCAATCTCGAAGCATACAGTAAATTATAATATCACTTTTGAAATTAGTATCTCTATCCTATCGGTTAAAACATGAATTAAATGTAACATATATAATACAATATAATATTCTGGGTATGATTGTCGAGTATTTTATTACATAACAAAAGTTTAGGTTTATCCAAATACTTTTACTATCCATACAGTGATTTCTTCAGTATATTTTTTTTTGCATATTGCTGTATTTGAAATTTTAAAGCTACTTCGAACATTTTATCTTCAATCAAGCAATTTTTCTTCACTCAGTGCATTCGATATATTGAGTTTTATATAAATATCGAATGGACGAAATTACCCAGTTTCCTAAGTCAGTCGACCTGAATAACGACCGACCTTTTTTAAATCTTATGATTTATTAACAAGCATTCACATCCCATGAATCGTCCGAAACAACACATTAACCTGAATAAATTGCCCAATGTTTAATTGATTAGTCGGTTAAAATTAGCTTTAAACCCTGGCTCAGTAGTTGGTATGCTTTGTCAAATTCGCCGATATTAAATACCCCACAATCAATTGATTGCGTGCTTTATTAATCCAGTCTAAATTCCGTTTCAAAGTTCGACAATAATTCAGGCAGACTCACTGCATCCAATTTTTTTTTCCACGGTTGTTCATATTTACAAAGCGGTATTAAAGTTTATCGACTCGAAAAAGTATTTGGCATTATTAAAACAACGAAATGAAACTGCTATGTTATTGGTTAAAACGCGTTGCCGCGATTCGGCAAATTTGTTTAAAGAAAAATTGATACAACTGGTTATCGGAGTACATCATTCGGAAGAGACGGATCATCGCTTGTCAATTGGTTCAATGGTTTCTAAAATTAATTGAACAGCAATTTCAGCATTTTGCCTTCTTTCCCCTTATCGATTTCGTAAATAACTAAAACCAGCGAGGTTGAAGCTAAAATGTTCAATACTCCTCAATGGCTTCGATTTCAGGCTAAGTCGAATGTGTCGCTAAGGCAGGAAACGCGGGCCTCGACTGTATTTCGAAGCGCTTTATAATTTAAAACGGGAATTCGAATGATATTTCAAAATACGTTCGTTAATGGCAGTATTTCACAATAGCAGGGTGGTCAAAATTTGGAAAATCTCAAAAAGTCGCCTAAATTTGATTCAATATTGTTCCCTGAGAGTGTAGAGAAGAAATTTCAGAATTTCAATGGTCCAGTCGATTTCTCAGCTTTGATTTTTTCTCCCTTTCAGATTATACCATTAAGGAAAAGTTTCAATGATGAAATTATTGATATATTTCAGAAATGTTTTAATTAATATCAGATAGAAATAATCATTTGTGATTTTTGTAAATTAAATTTTGTCCCATTTTAAATTTTTTCATCAGTTTAAAATCTTTGGACATGATTATTTAAACTGCCGGCCAAATACAAGTGTAACTTTTATAAATTTAAGTCGGCGAAAAGTTAAGAAATCTGACAGGAAATTTTGGAAAAATCAGGGAGTTTGATTCATGAAAAACTTTGACCATCCTGAATAGAATAACGAGTCGGCGATTTGCCGTGGTCACACATTGAATGGAACACGTCAACTGTTGAATTAAGAAACGCTCTCATTTATTGAGTATTTCAAGTCGCAAAATTAATTGTGCCAAATTGACGCAAGTGTTTTCGAAGGATTAACGGATATCGCAATTTTGTTCCCGACATGTCGTTCGAGGTGCCATCCTCGAGTTCTCAGGTCAAACGTGGGGAAATTAATATTTGATACCGGCGATTAAACCTGATTTAATTGATAGTTTCTGGCCATCAAGAAGCAGCTGCAATATTCACCTCTTTTTTTGAAACTTTTTTTTAGTGGTCTCCTCCAATACAACATTTTTATATAAGAGCCATATAAAAGTGTTTGTTTCACACAAAGTCACTTATCTTCTGCAGTTGGCAGAAAACACTTGAAAACGTTCTTGCGGTTTCGTTAGTATTTACGAAAAAGTCGTTTGAAGTAACTCGCCGTTTTCGCGGGGCCGAAGGTTTTTGCAAAAATTGTATTTGCGTATTAAAATTAGCAAAAAAGGATAACGGCTGGTTTGTTTACTTGGTAATAAAACGTCATCGCAAATAATTAGTTAACAAAGGATCAAAGCGCACGAATCCGCGGTGTCTCGTAAAACATTGTACACGAGCTCGGGGGAATCCGGTGGGTGGGTTATTTGCGCGAAAATACGTTGACCCGGCGCGATCGCGTCGCCAAATGAGCGCCGCCGCGAATTCAATGGCTGAGGATCCGGCGTGCACGCGTGCATTAAAATAATTCATACGTTAAACGAATTTCAAGCGACGATCACGGTTGAATTAACCGCGCGGGCCACGGTTAATTTTTGATTCCCGTTTGTTGATGTGCGCCGAAATTGCGCCGGCCGTTTGCGTACACATTTTTGCCGCTCTCGTTTGTTCGCAAATATTGTCGCCGCAAATAACGGCGAGTGTCGATTTTTATAAAAACACGCGGTAAATATCGAATAAAGTGCGGGCCGATATTCCCCGCGGCGCTTCTAATTCTGTTTTGTATGCGCGATATTCGCGCGGCCGGGGGCTCATCGCCGCGGTATAAAAAAGTTTCCGCTGATCCGGCCGGCAAGTCGAGTGGCCGTGCGAATATTTTTATCCGGGCTTTTTCATGACTTTTCCATCGAACAATGTGCGAAGTTTACGAAATTCCGTAACTTATGGACGTTCGGCGAGGAACAGTAACCGGCTGAAAAATGTGGGTCAGGCTTTACGAGAAGTGGCACCTTTTTTAAAAGTGTTGGAATTTACGATGACGTGCACTAAATTAATAGTAATAATGACCTCACAAAGCAGTAAAATTGTAAGTGGCTCGGTCGGAGTTGCGCGGCATTTCGGTCGCTGTTCCCTGAAGGCCGATAGTTCGTCGACGAAAAAGATGTGATATCATTTGCAAGATGTTTGTAAAATTTGAGCAGGATATTGAAACTCGTATGTTTACTTCAGAATTCTTCAACATAATAAAAACAGTCGATTTTGTTTATATTTTTAAACTGAGAGAATCTTTTCGTCGGGCAACTTTTATATTGAAAAATAAACCATTTTGATGGACAATTTTTTTACATAAATTTAAAAAACAAATTTCGCAACGAAATACAACTTTTATTCGTTAAATCGTATGAAAGGTATCGATGTAATAGCGTTAGTAATCGGAAACGACAACGAGGCGTGTATTATTATTTAAATATCATTCGCAGTCAGTCGTGCACGATTCCAAAGTTTGTGCAACATCGTCGCTGCATAGCCGCGAACCATACTCTGTTGTTGTTTCGCTCAAGTTTCTTATTCCCGAGGTTTCTTACCATGAGAGAATTCCGACGAAAAATGTTACCTTATTGTTACCGTGCAAAATAATTATACAATATATTACTTATAATGCTACGGAATAAACAGGCCTCCTGGAAAAGAAAAGTTGACTTTAATGTGATGGAACACTTATTGCAATGCGGAACCGCACTTTGGTCAATATTTCGGCATCAGAAGTACGTGATTGTAATGATGAATCACTTTGAGAAATTACTGCACTTGTAAAAGTAATTTCGCTTCGGGATAAAACATTGTTAAAATCGTTTCCTCTGTAAATTTTAATTCGACTAAGAGACCATTTCATTGAATAATGCACGAAGAGTTCCCAACTTTTCTTTTTTCGAGAAACAATTCGAGTTTGAGAAAATGTAAACACCAACATTCAAATATTCTTTTCGAATGCTACGAGGAATTTAATACCATAATCTATGATTTCAATAATCGCGACGACCAAAGTAATTTCACACGTAGAAAGCTGTTTCATTATTGTATCCAGAGTGTGTTTTATCCGACGAAATTCATTTGTTGAATTCAAGCAACAATATCGTTTTGTCAAATTGACAAAAGTTAGATTTCGGTTCACGTTTCGTTGACGACGAGCACTTTTGCGGGCCCGGCCAAATCATTTTGCTTGGAATCTGTGCATTGAAATTAATTTCCATTGAAATTTCGAGTGAAACTAAACAAACTTGTGGATTAGCAATTTAATTTCATGCTCGTTCATTTACTCTTTTACGCGCCGATCATGCATCAAGTATTAGCCGTACGAAACTTTGCGCGCTCGTGCGGATTTAACTGTGGAGGAAGGTGGGAC
>JABFOV010001071.1:0-28334 GCA_022817685.1 Aradophagus sp. ZL-2020
TGCTATAGTGCTCGCTACTACGAGCGTGTCTGGTGATGTCGTATTTCATGTCAGCAGTGTCCCACTCGGATCCCTGTTTCTTACTGTCTGATCATTTGGTTCTACATACACCCACGCAGCGTGTTTTGTGCCACTTGTTATGTTCTTGTTTTTGTTTTTTTTTGTTTTGGTGCGGGTTGGGGGGGGCAAAAAACCTTTTTTTTTCTCTGGGTTTTTGGGGGTTTTTTTTTTTTTTTTTTTTTTTTTTTTTTTGTTGCAAATGGAAATTATGATTTTTGAACTTGTTGCTATCTTCAGGGTTATTTATTAAGCATGTGTGATAAAGATACTTTTTATCACATTCGCTCAAAAAACGATATTTTTTTCCTGGAAGTTTTCCAAAAAAATTGCTTCTCGCACTTGTGACAAAATAGTTCATTTTATATCAGAGGACCTGCGTGTCCTTGTGCTGGATATTTTTTCTAACGGCGTGGCAGTTTAGAATTTCTTTTTCCCTGGGGGTGTTTTATTCTATCGGGATGAAACTCGAGATAATAAAATGCGTTTAAGGGTAAAGAAATATGAAACTTTTGGTGCCGTTGGCGTTAAAAAAATCTTCACATTTTCGTAAAACTTGGTTTGATTATATAAGTGTATGCACCTTTATAAAAATATAATGACGCTATTAGCATGAGCTATTTTCAATAAATTATTTGCAATTTATTTAGATTTTCAATTGCAAAATTATAAAATTTTTAATTTCATGTATAATAAGTACATTTGATAAATTCTTTCGTATTTTATTGTTGTTATCGTATGTAAACAGAGTAATAGCTCTTCGTCATTTGTTTTGGACGGGTCTAATCGGAAAAGGCGTTGACCTGTTTTGAATGAATAAATTGAAAATATATTTTCAATTTATATATTTTCAATATATCATCAATGATATATATATATCATTTTCGAGTTCGTTGTCGGTTCGCGTGGACATTTATTACGATTATCTTAAAAATATACAATTCGGTTTCGTTTTCGAAAGTGCGCGTTATATTACAAAGTGATAATTTGTAGTGCAGAAATGTTATCGATGTTGCTATTTTACTAATGCTGAAATATTCGTACTACAATATCGTAAGTTTTGCTTTCTTTTATGTTTTAAATTATATATATTATTATATTTATTACATATATCATATTATAATTATTTTAACTGAATAAATTATTTATTAATTTCAAGAATCTATTCATTTAAAATAAATGTGCTTGCAATATAAATAAATTACGTACGTTTAAATAAATTGTTTTTCAAACAGATTGATTTATATAAACTTGCTAAATCATTTCTCTGAGTGCTTTATATTTTTATAATAATTTTGATCACCTGTGTACAGTGTATTAGCATACCATTGTTAGTATTTATAATACATATAAATTGTCTAAAATTTAATTATAAAATTACTGCTCCAAAAGTTTAGCATAAAAGATAACTTTTTTTTTACATTAAAAAAAAAAAAAAAAAAAAAAAAATGGAAAGCGAAAATCGTCGGAGGAAGACAACGCTCATCAAGTGGCGTTCAAATAACGTCATTAGCTTGGAGACAATTTTCACTATCCCCGTGAATCGGAAATGATCAAGATACGATGCGTACGAAACGGGCCTCAATTTTGTCCTTTTTAGGTAGCCTTCGGCCGGATAATTTGAATTCGAACATTTTCATACCGGATTTCCCTGAACGAATTAATTTAGAGATTTAATTCGCGAAGCCACACACGATTGATGAGCTATGAAATCAGAAGAAATTCGATTTCACTTCGCTAGCACGTTGGTGACGAAACCGACGGAGTTACGGTATCAAATCTAGCAGACATCATTGCAATTAGAGCTGTTGCAGATGGAATTGCTTCTAGGCCGGTCGAACGGTTGCGTCTTATCGTGGGCGGGTTAATTCAATAGAGAAAGCCTCTGCAGTCTCTCGGATGGTGAATGCGATTCTGCATAGACAGTCACACCGTCGCAACACATATATACGTTGATATAAATACACGTACGAATGTACCCCGTGCCAGAGCAAGGCGTGTGCCGTTCTGCAAATTACTAAACTATTAGCTTATGCTTATTTCAACGGACGGAAAAGTTGCTTCTATCCAGTCGGTTTATGCATAAAATTCGTTTGATATACATTCGTGTGCGTGTGTTCGTACGGACGTATACACGTATTGCAAGGGGCGATAACGTTACAACATTAACTATTTAAATGTCATTATACTGGTCAGGCGTCGTCATACCGGTTTTGATAACGTAGGCGGTCAACAGACTTTTTTGATTGTTCGTTTCTTATCCGACACTTTTATACTACTTATAAATCGTTTCCTGGAAAAATTATTCCCTGATTAATAACAACAAAAAAGTCCTTGTTAAAACAAATATGTGCTGAAGACGTCATAAATGAAGTGACTGGATAGCGAAATACATGATCAATGTGTGGTTTCAGCTGATTTGTCGGGAGTAAAGTCACGGAGTTGGTGACTTTTTGATTTATAGTTATAAAAGTTGAGGTTTCAGAATCACCTGACTTTAGAAAGATATTTTTTTAACAAATTAAGTGTTGGTAAATTATTAAAATGCTCTCATAATGCGAACAATATTTTCTGTTACAAAGACGTGACAAATGGAATATTTCGATAAGTCCCTTGTGCGAAAAATGCCGTTTTTTGTGCGGGTATTAGAAAAAAAGTTTTATATATGTAATCAAACTACTTAATATCGAGATATTTAATATTTTTCAATTATTAGACTTTTGTTCTCTGATTCTTAATAATAAGTGACCACCTAGGATTGAAGTATAATATGGAAAAGCAAAAAGCTGTGACCATCACTGACGAGTGAATTATCAGCTCTTATTTTGCTGAACTAGGGCGAAAAAGATCAACTTCCGCCCGCCTAATAACTATGTATAAAGAAAGTTTAGTCTGAACCATTAAAACAAATAAAAATCGACTTAAAAAATAAGTAGTGCAGCTAATTTTGATAAAAAACAGTAGTGTTATAGCTACTACTTACATGGCATATCGTTTCTTAGTACGTTTCACCCTTCCAACTTAATTCTCAATTACCACATAACGCTGAACATAATAGTTGTGAGATATATTTACTAGCGACATCTAAACGCGGAACCTGCAAAATACTGTAATCAACGTGATTCTCATACATTATCAGCGCCTCTAGTAGTGACCATTAGGAAGTAAGTAAGAAGTTATACGAATATTTCTTATAGACTTTTGGCACTCTAATTAAAATTGACGTTCAATATGATGGGTTAATTGAATTGATGAAATTTGGATTTAATTACTAAAATCGAAATTTAGCTCGACCTCATTGGGATCAAGAAAGTTTGTCCAAGAAAAAGGACATCTTCGGATGTAGAGTATGTTAGATTAAAAAGAATATGGTAGAATCTATCTTATTAAGATGCATACGGACTTGTGCTCGTTGGTCGATTATACGTAATGTTTGGTACTGGAAATACCTACATCTGGATCAGAGAACGGTAGATTGTGTGAACCAACTGTAATATCTCGGTGGGTTCGTATATGTGTTGCGAAGATATAAACATGTATTTGTGTATAATACACGGTGGAGCTAGTTGCCCTTGCCAAGGAGCCTGAGGCACGGGCGTGGGCCTTTCACTCCATTCGCATCGTTCTTAGCTACGGATGTAACGCTATCTGTGTTCACCACATATTCGTCTATATGTGAGCCTGCTTAAATTCAGCCACACAAGTCCTAAACTTCAGTTACGTCAGAGGTTTTCGCAATTTCAAAAGGATTTTAATTTGTTGTTAAAAACAAAATCGACGTTTTAATTGATTAACGTAAAAGAGGGATAAAGAGTATGAGTTGCAGGGAAAACTGCACTTAAATGTTGAGGTTCGGTGAACGCTTGAACGGATTTCACTTTATATTCAATTTTTTCATGAATCAAGATTCGAGTCAATTAAAACATTTTTGTGAGTCGATCACAGATTTTATACTGTTTTTTTGTTCCTTTGCATAACTTGAGATGATTCTTCAAATCTGAATTTCATTTTTTAATTCACAGAGACGAAGAATTGAATTAATTACGATTAATATAATCACGTCGTTCTTCTATAATGAGAAATTAGTTTCAAAGAAACTTTTTTTTTTGTCACGTGGTTTAGTCTAGAAAACATCCTCAATTTGTTACTTATACTCGAAAAAACTTTTTGCGGTGTACTTGTTAATTCATCGAATTAACGAGCATGTTGCATATTTATTCGATTATTTAAAAAATAGCAGTGTATATTTTATTGAATCTAGAGTTTTTATTATTATTATTATTACTATTATTATTATTATTACATGGGGAGACAAAATATCATTGAATCTAAAACAAAATTAATATGATAATCTGAAATCTGTAGTATTATCAACTTATGGACTTGACAGAACCTTGTTATGATTGTGCGACAATGTGATTGACAACATGCACCTATAACATTATCATAGCTTTATCGATTCTTATGATACCGCTATTAAGTTTATGAATTGATTGGTTCTAGTGGTATAACCACTTAAACCACATTAAATCTAATAACCACGACGATTTATTGTTAATTTTGTATAAAATGAAATCCCTTTGGATCTTAATAGTATAACAATAGCAATTTTATATTATTGATTCAGTATTTGTTTTTTTTCTTTTTTTTTTTTTTTTTAATAATTTGTGGAAGGATATAAATGATATAAAACATGACATTGCGGTACTTTATTCAAACAATTCATCAAATGAAATTATTCTAGAAACTATAAACAGCAGTTTTATGTAACAATTATTTTTCCGCTTGCGATAATTAATAGATTTTTCTTGAGGGTTGTACTTCCTTGCATTCCTCTTAACAAGAATTGACCACACGATATTTGAACATTCTTAATTACGAGCAAGAAAAAATTTAAGCGTCATTTGCTGTTGTATTAATAATTTCTTTTGAACAGTTCGTTTGAAAAAAGTTCTGCAAGAGTAGTACACGAAGATAATTTTGAACAATTTTCCCATACTTTCTACAGTGAAAAATATATGCTTTTGACATAACATTTTAACCGCAACTACCTCAATAAATATTTCAGAGATCGCCGATTGCTGTGGACTATGAATTTACGAAACTACCCTAGGGTCAACAACGTAACACAAGCCGGACTGACAGACGGTCGGATGAGCAGGGATGTTGCCAATGCGGTAAGCACTCGTGATTGCCCGAAGAAGAGAAAGGTGAGGCGGACGAACGTGCCCTCATTGATTTATAAGACAAAGCCGGCACTAGCATTAACCAAGTTAGTACCAATAAAATTTTGAACAAATATATTTTCCAGGAATGTTCCACATAAAGGTATGTTATAAGCTCCAATTTTACGTTTCTATGTTTAAATCAACCTGAGTTAAAACAAATTCGAATGCGCTCGAGAAAAGAGACAGATTTGTGTAGCGCGTATCCTGAATGATGAATATCTACTTTGAGTTTATTAAAATACTATGAGGGATCTGCGAAAAAGTTATATTTTAGCACGTATATGACATGGTACCTTGTCTATCAGAGATCGAAAAAGGGTGCATTTTAGGCTCCGAACGATCTCTCAGGAGATATTTGTCGTGCTTACCGGAACAATTTGATATGATTACTGCCGGGTTTGTTTTTCTATCCAATGTTACTGAAATTTGAAAATTATTCAATGAATGTACCTCAAGTTTCACGTTTTGAAAGATTTGTTTTTCTGATGTGAAAATAATCTAATTTGGAATTACTTGCAAAACCGTTGCAGCGATGCAACTGCAACTCAAAGACTAGAGGTGGTTTCGCGGCATTATTGATGCGTTGCTTTTAGGAAAGACGAAATTATAATATTTAGGTGCATTTGAGGAAGTGTTTATTAATTTATACACTTGTACTTATATGTTATATTATTTGACTGTAGAGGAAAGCAGCTAATCAATAATTATATTGATTGGTCAACTTAACCGTTGATGAATTCAGTTGTTACTGGCTCACAACTGCGAATTTTCAGTCCTGCCTACTTATTCATATTCACTCATACATTTTGTACGTGATGTACTACAACTGAAAATTCGCAAAAAATAATTAGTAAATTTAACCAAATTCATTGGTTGTTTCATGAGCCAAAATATGTCAATTGAAAACAGGCTGAAAACAATACAATTCCCGGAAAGAAATTCGCTGTAATCGGAAAATTCATTTTAAGCCCAAGGATTTCAAAATCTATGATTCTTCCCAGATTGATGCACTTTTCTTAATCGATAAATGAAAGTAAATGACCCATTTTCCAAATAATTTTGTTGGAAAAGAGGTTATTTCTTCCCTCGTGGGAAAAGTGCCGACTTTTCTATCTGTCAGAAAAGCTTACACCTTCCCGAAGCCCAGAAAAATGATTCCTGTACTTCCGAAAAAAACATCATGTACAACTAGCAAGAAACACAAGCCAGTTTAGATAAGCGTGATGGCGTACTCGACTTCGGCCTATGCTACTATCACACTCATCTGAAATCTTTAACTTTTTCCACTAGCTGTACAACATACTATAAGTGAATGTAAAAACGGCTGGGTCTTGCAGGAGTCACCTATCTTTATCTCTTTCTCGCCACACGAAACACACGAGCGGAAAAGGACAGAGACCACTGACTCCTCCAAGACTCTCGTGCATGCGTTTTCAAACTAGAAAATTGTCACAAAACGAAACCAGAAACCGGAAAAATCCTTCGCGATTTCTATTTCGCCGGTACCATCCGTGCGAATTCGTCGACGCACCCGGCGATAAGAGCGAACGCGCGAAAAAGAGTAGCAATCGCGTTAATATAAATTATCCCGTGCAGTAAGTTTAACGGCGACGGTAAATGTTTATAAAATAATCATAACACGTATCAATTGAGAGCACGACAAAGACTGGTTTATCTGCAATAGAAACTTTGCGGGATAGGACGATGTATAGGCTGCGTTGCATGTCTTTCGATGTGCACATAAGCGTTGCATTGTCGTGTGGCTGCAAGGCGTGGCACGGGGAAGCACTGATACGCCTGTCGCGATATCGAGTCTGCGCTCCTTACTTGTTGCTTCTTAACTCGTTGCTCCGAGCGAACTTTCCGTCTCCCTTCATTTGGCAAGCGGTCTTAGTTTATCCTACGGGGTTGCAGCATTATGATCTCTCGCTTTGCCTTTTTCTATTCTGTTCTCTCATCGGCGATCTCCTTTTCTCGTTCCCTCGTTCCGGCCCGTTCACCAAGCGACTAGCGCACCAACGGTCCTCCGTCACTACTCACCACTATCTCTAACTGTATTCGTAAAATACCGTCTCGATAGCGCGTGTTTCTGGCGCAATGCAGATTTCAGCTTATTCCGAAGCAGGGATACTCCACCTTCTTAGGAGTTGCCTTGCCTGCATCAGTTTCGAAACTCGCTGCGTCTCTTTTATCCCGTATCGTTGGTGCTCTCGCTCCAACACGGGAGAGGCCGCGATTTCAACATTGTTGGAATCCTTTTTGCTGGTATCCAATGAATTATTGTTTCCTGATGCGACTTGAAAACTTTTCGTGCAAGATGTTGAGCCGGGATGAGATATACCGAGGCACTGCGCAATTTAAATAGCAAAATGAAACATTCCCACGTATGAGAGGCCAACATCTTCGTTCGTGCGCAACCTGGAGTAGCTCGTTTTTCAGGCGACGACGCAGTTTCGAGTAACGTTTAGTTGGCAATTCAGGTATTGGTATTGTCAGCGTTTGTCTAGGGGAGGTAATTGTTTGAGTGTTGACAAGTACATGTTATACGAAGACAAAGAAAAACATCGTTGGTGAACAGGGTTAGGAGGGAAGATAGCCGGTCTTGTTGGAAGGTCTCTACATTGCAAAAACAAGTAGTTCAAAATGAAATATGGTTTGACGCGATTTTGAAACAGTTTTCAGCGTTTCAAAAGTTTATGGGTAATTTTTGGGGTTTTAAACTTGAAGTTTATGCAAAATTTCTAAATGTTTTATTTTAGAATAATTGTTTTTGTGGTGTTATTGTTGAAAATAGAAGTTCTTTGAGTAAAAAGGTTGTTTTTTACTCAAGAAAACCGTAACTTTAACTCTAACTCTACCACAGTCTCTATAGACCAAAGATTTTTGTTTTCCTCGTGTAAAAAAGCGCACTTTTCTGTCCAGCATGAAGTCGGCTAATGTGCTTCCGTTTTAATGCTACAAAGGAAAGACACTGAGAAATAAAAACAGAAATGCTCATTATTACTTGCGTATAAAGTTCACTTTATTTTTGCAAATATCCCGCATTCATCGAGAATTTCCGTTCTTTCCCGCCCTTGTTGCACAATGTGCTATTTCCTGCATCAGTCATTCAATCTCTCAGTTCAAGATACTTTTCTCGGTCCAACTTCTTCTTGAGAAAATACCCAGAAACGTTTTATCTTGAACCAGAACATCCATATTTCACCCGACGCAACCTTCTTTTTATGAATTTAAAACGAAAATGAAAAAAGTGAATCAAAAGACGCGAATCAACTTGCACTTTTTCTAAAAATTGTCCCTTCCAGAACATCACTTGTTAGTGGGTTAGCTGATCAATCGATTCAACAATCTGATTTTCATTGAAACCATTACCGAACGATCCTGCAGAAGGCAAAAACCCCTTCCGCCACGTTCAGAAAGAAATTGAGTAGAAGTGAATGTTTATCCGAATAGAACGCCGAGATTTTTATGCGATGCACGTACACGCGTGTTTATTTGCTAGAGCAGAGGTAAGAGTGGTAAGCGTGATATGAACAGAAAGGATCCGGATCACTCCGAGCTGACCGTCACATTACTCGACGAATGTTACTCGCTTTCCGCGGCGACACGCCCTGTTGCCTGTGATAACGGCACCCACACTATGCCAGATAACCTGACGTTCTCGTGTGTACACTTAAGCTCATTTCTGCATGTGCGTCTCGCGATTTTGCAATATTGACTTCGCTTGAGTGATTCGTGAGACGACTACGCGGCGATTGCGACCGCTGCTGGCAGACTTACGGGGCTAAACGGAAAAATTCTTGATCTGGCCATTCAACCGCCGCCAGTTACTTTCCTGATTAAATTTACGTCTTTAAATGAACAAAAACCTTCTATTTAAATTGCACGTATTCGAAGACATTTTTTGCCCCGCAACTCTTCACTCTGTTACTTTAATCAAAACTATTATTTGCCGATATTTTAATAATTTGTTATATTTAGAATGAGTCAAGGTTTTCTTTGTGCAATTTTACAAATCAAGTGTTAGAATTAATGTATGATTTACGTAGCCTTAAAGTGATATGAAAGGGTATGATTCTGAAGGGGTATATACTGACTTCGGTAATGTAAAAGAATTCTAAATGATTTTTTTTGTTAGTGAAATGTAAGTCCAAAGACGAATTACCACGTATACAATTTTCAGATTTAAGTTTATAAAATTGAACATAATGTTTTCGATTTTGTGTTTTCGAAACTGACTGAAAAAGCTGGAAAAAATATCTTTTGACAGTTTTTTCGAAGATTAGTACAAACAAATTCCTGTAAGACGTTTATTAATCAAGGTGTTCATAAATATTCAAATACCTTTAAATAAAGTGATTGTCACAGATGTTGTTACGGAATTGCAATTTATAATGCCGCAGTATCACATATTGTACCATGTGTCCTACACTGTGGACTCTGAACCAATCGCAGTTTAGCAACAATTTAATTCTAAGGTAAAATCAATACAAATTCTATATCGATCCAACATCAACGAAGAATTGAGGATGTTTTATCTCGATATCAAATCAATACGCGAATGTTCGTTTTATCGATATTGATTTCATACTTAATTGGTATTGGTTAATATTGAGTCAATGTGGCAATGCTATTTTGAATACTGATAATATGTTAAAACGACGTCGATAAAATGGACATTTGCACTTTTATTCGATAGTGGGTCAAAAAGTCACCAGTTTTCTGTTAACGTTGTAGCCAGTGTTTATTTTGGTGTTAGAAAATATAGGACACTGTAATTGTACCTATATACGAAGAGAATAATTACAGTTAGAAATATTTTTAACAATAAAAAAATTACTACAATGTTCAGCAATAAAAGTATTAGAATGGCGGGTACACTTTTGTACTTGCAGGAGTTTGATCTTAGCAGATTCTCTTTTTACAAGCAAACATAGTACATTTCCTAAGAAATGTGTCTCCGTGTAATATGTGAAAATAGACATTCCTATCAACATTTACTTGTTTTTCAATCACAACTGTGAAACAATCAAACTAATTGTCGGTAGTTAGTCAAGTTACCGAAAGAGAGAGGAATAGCTGCGAGGTTAGGGCACTATGACTGCAGAAATCTAGAAGAAAGGTATCAAGTCTGAAACTCGCACCATAAAATCGAATGTCCTCAAAGTGCTTCATTTGAAGGTATTTAGACATTTATTAATGTCATCTTATAAGGAACAATTTTATTAAAGATGTTATTTTGTATTCATAAAATATTTCTAGATCTAGAAAAAATAAAATTTAATTACTAAGGAATATGATTTTTCGATCCATAACATATGCTGTAATTTTATTATGTCCTTTTTTTTACATTCAAACGACGAAAAGAAAATTCATCAAACAGGAAGATAAAATCAAATTATTTAGTAGCGACCATCACTGGTCCCACAGTATACACTGCAATGTACACGCGATACAAAATGTTACTTGAAACGTGGAACAAAATTTGGACTCCGCTCGAATCATTCAAGAAAGATGAAATATTTTCCAATTAAATATTTAATCTTATAACGATTTTCCACTTCAACTCTATATTTCTCGTTATCTAAGATTCAAGCATTTAATTACGTAAACTGACTTTCTTCTCCACTCGACCACAGAAAAAACTGAAAATCCAATCTGGTCACACAATTCGGAATAAATCCATTTTATTGATAGAAAAGTAGATGAAACGGAATGAAACTTGGCTGCCTAGAAGCGTTAATAAACGGATGGTTATTGCAATTTCCAAAGTGGCAATTTCCCGGTGAATTGCAAGTCAAACGGAAAATACAAGTAGCGTTCTCCAATAAGCCATCGCCCGGCGCATTTCGAATTCAAATTTTCGCACTCTACGGCTTCTGAGTCTGAGTTTCGCGAAATTGGCCAGCGTATAAAACGAGCGTTACATTAACGAGGAAAGGTGTCCCGGTGAGTACATCAGCGGTATCTTGCAATGTCTCCAGACGGAAAAAACTAGCTAGTAAAATGAAACAAAATGACGTGAAATAAAAGAAGGCAAATGGGCAGGGCAGGGTACTCGAGCAAGGCCTAGATTGACTGGAGATGGCGGGGACTTGAGACGCGAGGGAATCTCGAGTTAGAAAGTGAAACTGAAATCGGCGAGTCTCATGCTAGAGACCCCACCCTGGCGTGGTCTCACCGACACGGAATGCTTGTACGCACACGCGCGCAAAGTAGAAGGTAGAAAAGCCGATCTCCAGAAGAGGATGAATTAGCCGAGCGAGGGCAAAAAATGACCAGAAGATTTTTGTCCCCCAGGTATATCACTCGTCTTTGCAGTGTCCTCTGGAAAGTGGCGCTAAGTGGTAGGGGCTATCGACCGTTCTCCGTAGCGGGGATAAGGAACTTAGAAAGTAAAACCAAAGACTCGGTGACCGCCGGATGTGTTCGCACAAGGCGCAAAAAGGCCCCACCCTGATGATCTCGCGACACACACGTGCGGACACAGCTGCACTTACCATGTTTACGTTGGCGAATTCAAATCAGGCACCGACGTTAACACCGAGATATATTCGCTCGCTCGTTTCTCTCCAAAATTGGATAACTTTTGACCAACTTTTATGGCCAATTGGAAGCGCCGTGTTCGGGATTAGGATTATGTTTGGACGACTTTATTTTTTGACTTTGGACAGTCGATCAGTCTGGAGCACTTTCACGTGCGATATTAATTGCGTTTAATTGTTTTAATGCAAAGAGTATTCGAATTTTATTGAGGAAAATGATATTCTTGTATGTTTTATGAAATTATCGTTTGTTATAAAATGGTATTGGATCGCAAAGTCTTGTATGGCTAAAGAAAATGTATGGTGCGAAATTGAGAATGCGTTTGGTAAAATACTCATTTTTAGAATTAGTAAAATATTAGTATCGAATGTTTTGTTGAATAAATGTTGAGTATTTTTTTAGGTACGTTTAACTTTAACATAAAAATTAGTATTTTACATTTTCTTCTTTTATTATTCGTAGGATCGTAATAGTAACGATTCTTGAACCGTTTAAAATAAACTTTGGATATCCATTTTATCACTGAAAAGTGAGATATTTGTCAATCGCAGGTGCTATTTTGACAGATGAGTAGGAATTACTCAAGCAGCTTGAGTAATTCTTAATTTCTCAATAATTATGTGGATTTTTAGGTACAAAATTTTATTACAAGCATTTGAAAGTTCTATTTAATCATTGCTGTATGCAAAAAAAGTGTCATATGTTAACAAGTCTAGACATTTATTTATTTTTTTTAATGTCTTGTTATAAGACACTTATTTATTTATTTATTTTTTTGAGAAGTGACTTCGCAGAAGACATCTAGCGTAAAAAAGTTGTTTTTCTTATTTATAAATGTTAATTTGTTCAAAACATGTTTTTCTATTAACTCATAAAATAATCATAAATTACTGAATACATCACTTGATCAGAGAAACAGAAGTAATTAAATATTTTGAAACAAAGTAATTTTTATTTTGAATAATAATAAAATCACTAATTCGATGTTTCACCTTAAGGTGACTCTTCAATCGATTTCTTTTTGTCTTTCTCTTTCTCAAGGATTCGTCTTTTACTTCGTCTTTTTTGCACCTCCACCATTGAAAAGTAACTTTAAAACTGCAACGGTAAAATAATCTTAACTTAACGCAAAACGTTTACAGTTGACTGAATAGTTACAACAAATATTGTAGTGATAACATTTACATTAATTAAATACAACAGTACAATTAGAATAGTACTTACAAAAAATATTTCGACAAAGTTTTATAAAACGACAAAATATTTTTGACAAAGTTAAAAATGTTTATATAAAAGAGCACGCATCGCTGAACGCTGAATACGCTAAACGTGTTGCAATGTATCGGGTCGTTGGCTTTTCAATTTCTAGCGTGATCAGAACTGAGCGGTGCGCGTTTTTCAATAATTATTTTTCATTGTGTAAATTATTTTTTTCCATCTAAAAGTTTCATAAATCATTTAAATATTTCATTATCATGTTTGTTTGTTATAATGCGTGTAAATTTGAAACTTCCTGGGATTTTTTTGTTACGAGTATAGGCATGGATATGATCTTACTAACAAATAATTATTAATATTTATTTTATATGAATAATTATTATCATAAAATTTTTACTATTTGTACCCTCGAAGAATTTACATTATGAAGATTGTATTGCTGTAATTACAGTAAATTTAGTTCTCAGAGCTGTATTTCTCGATGAACCAGATTTTCGTTGCATTGATAAAACACTCTTACGCGCTTACGTTCGTCATCGAACTGCATTTCTACTAACAAAACGAAAACTTCTACCACTTCTTTGTAAATCATAACATCAAATTCGGTGATTAACTGTTTCTATTGATCTGCAACGAAAAATTGTGATGGCCAAATAACTTTTATTAACGAAAATCTGATTCTTTTCAGCTTAACTGGTTATAATAGTTTTTTAGAGTGTTATTTGATTTAAGGGAAAAGAAAATCCATCAACTGTTGAAATCACAGATGCGAATCTACATTTAAAAGAATTATAAATGCTTGATATTGCTTCAGAGTTGTACAGATCTCTTTATTGAGCATCTGATCCAATGACCTAGATCACTTCCGCACTGCAAGAAGCAGCAACCGGAATGTCGTTTTTCCTAATTTCAAAACTTTCACTAAGTTCGTTATAACAAAAAGGCGAGATTACAAATAATGACACAATGATAAATTAAACTACGCGAAGTCACTTTTCATATTCCACAAGTTTTGCAAAACGAATCCCCTTTTTTTTTTTAATAATCTAAAGTAAATATTTTAAACTTGTATTTAATTTTAACTTTTGATAATATTCAAAACATTAAATGATACTGACATTTATTTAAAGTGTTTCTTAGATACATAAGTCCAAGTCTTATCGTATCTTATATGTGTTTAGTTGCGATAACTTATAGCATATCGACGGTAGACATCTAAAGAGATCTGTATTTTTTTCGAAGTGTTTCTACACGTGTGGGAAGAATGTGGAATATCGCAAACGAAGTGAAGCAAATTGGGATGCCCGATACACTAGTAAACTACTGTTTTAGTACAATTTCGATACTTGCCGAACAAGTTTAATGATGATTCTTACAACTTTGGCATTTGCACTATATTTTTGATACATTTTTTATGATTATTTATAAACATAAAAATATCCAATTGGAATGTAAAAATAAAGTTAAAATTATTTCGCACGGCACAATTCAGAAATATCATATGTTATTAACGAGAATTCCATGTTGACATTGCACCAACAAAAATGTATAAGTCCGAAGTGACTACTGCATGATTTCGTGCATCGATAATATGTAATTCTGTATTATCAACAATATTTTACTGAATTTTTTCACGTTCAAATAACAAATGTCAAAATTTGAAATTATATATTTCGTACGTTATAGAAACTAAAATCGATATCGTAACTTTTTGCATTACCTTTACAAGACACAAAATGCAGTGTCTTTCACTTATTAACCATTTAACCATCCCGAATCGAAGTATAATATTTCATAATTAAAACACGAATAAAGTAATTGGCTGCACTAACTCGAAATAAATAAATTACGTGTAAATGACGTTACGAACATATTGCAATATGTTTTGTGGAGCCAAACGAAGTTGCAATTTACAGTGCTTTGTTCCAGCAACTAATTATAAGGTGCGAAAGAAAAAGAATTGTGAACTGCGATCGGGCGTTCAAGTGATCGGCAATTATTCGAATTTTGTGACTTTCTAGCGTGATCTTTCATTAAGAATGAGATCAATTTTATTTTACCACATCCGAACGAACGGTTACATATAAGAAACGAAGAGGAGGAACGTGAGACCCGTGTTGGCGGTATTTCAGAGCTGCGATCGACAATCGCAATGTTTCAAAGTCTTTAAGGCGGGCTCGGAATTTGCGAGCCGATCAATGGTCTCCGACGTATCCTGCGACATGCACGTACACCCATCATTAGTCGCCTACTCGGTAATGATACCACTGAGTAGGTTACGTCGATGTTATTGTTGTCTTTGCTGTTAATGTTGAAGAATCGCGGCGAGCGTTAGGCGTCGATTGGCATGCCAATGCCGGAAGCGACGTCGACGAGGCGCCGTTACATCAAAAAGCCAGACATTTTTATACATTTTCCATCGAAGGGTGTCGCTCATTAGATATTAGAATGCAATTTAAATACCATCACGTCACGAGAAGAGATAGTTCTCAATTTTAGATGGATTCAATATCGCGCTGGAATGTTCTACGCTTCAAAATCCCAATGAGAATATCAAACTGGTGGAATTGCTCGCAAACGCAGTTAAAAGGAAAATATTTCGTTTATTCAATTATATCATTTGGTTGAATTCCGTAAATTACAGTTACCAAAAAGACTGCCTAGAAAAAATTATTGCATTTAAATTTTGCAAATTAGCATAGTGTAATATTGTAATTCGTAACTAATTTTTAGTGACAAATTTACAAAGTTATATTATGCCTTGCATCTTGCAAAACTTCTCACTTTCAATAAGGCCTTGAAGACATCAGAAAGTAACGGTCAAACTTTTTGGAATTGTTCAAGCAAAAGCGAGTGTTCTCGTACCGTAAATACGAGTAATGGCCAGGAAATCGCAGTATCATGCTTCGAATCATGAAGAAGTGTAAGAATAAAAATATCTGCAAACGCTTGGGTTGGTTTTTGAACCAGCTATTAGATATGAACTTAAATTTTGTAACTTGGGGGGGGGGGGGTGTATACTTTTTCTACTTACAAAAAATAATCTGGATCAATTTAAGTAGAAAGTATTTAGCGAACTGAACGTGTTTGAGTAAACGATTTTAGTAATCGTTTTTCCGTATATTAACGTGTCTAAAGTCTAAAAAAAATCGGTTCGGGGGAAGAAATTGAACATTAAAAGTTTATATGAAAATTCAATATCAAACAATGAAAAAATTGTACGAGTAATCTAATGTTAATCAAAAGCGATCACCGGAAAATTGCATATAAAGTAAGATATAAGTTATTTTTTATTTTGTAAATGAATTTCTGTTTGGAGTTATAAAACACGTAACAAAAAAACACACATTTTTAATTCATTGAATTTTCAACGTTGTAAACTTTTTATATAACAAAGAAATTCCAGATTAATATAGAACAATTTGTTACATTTCACAACAGTTGTTTTTTTGACAAAAAAATGCACGAAATGAAATTTCCTCGCACAGTATTAAGGAATTTTACCCCCGTAATGACTGAAATAATTTTTTCTATCCAAGTACAAAATTTACCGAAATGAAAATTATTTTAATTATGATAAGTGAATCGTTTTTAGAATGAAGAATCAAAGAAACTCATCTTTCAAATATAATAACTGACAATATCGCTTCAAAAATCACGCGGTTAGAAATGACGCGATACTTGATAAAAAAAATGGCAAAAAAATTGAAGAAAAAAAAACGCGTAGTGATGGTAGTAAATTATAATTCCGAGTTAGTTGATTCTCGCTGACAGTTACGCGCATGAATTATGTTCGGATCTTAATGCGTTCGCACGGAACAATATGTGGATGTGTAAAGTGGGTGCATCGCTACGTGCTCCTCCTACTGCGAACCGTAACAGTGAAATAAGCACCAATCCAAGAACGAGAATCCCTCCGCGAATCCTAACACTTTTGCATAATTATCGATGAACGTGCCGTACAACGATCGATTACATGCTACTCGCATTAAAATTATTCCGCATTTTACTTGACCAATTCATCAGCTTACTGATTACATTAGTTTCGTATATTTTTTAGTGAATATATAATTCGTCATTTGATAAGCAGATGAATCGTGTGATTCAACGTCTCCTTATGAAGATATCGTCAATTATGTAAACAGAATCATATCGTTCATTTTTAATTAACACAAAGAAAAATCAAATATAACTGTACATTTAGAATATCTTTGATGAGTGTAACTGTAACAATGCAGCGGGGAAATATTGTAACAATTTTGTTTAATATAATTGTAGCTAATGCGATACAGCTTGAATGTTTTGTGATTCTAAATGTATTCGTCTGTTGCTAATTTTTGATTGATTTAGTTTCAAGAAGAGAGAATTTTTAGTCAAGTTTTCTTTATAGATCCAAAATAATATTTTAGTATGTTTTAATATACAATATTATAATATTTTTATTTATATATTCATTCGGATTTCATATAGCTACTTGTGTAAAAAAATCTCTTAAACCGAACATAAGTATACAGAGCGTGAAAATGTCGCATGTCAAATATTCGCTACTAAATGACAAGCGCGCACATCAAGTAAAACAACTTTGTTTCACAATGTGTCTGAAAATATTAGTCACATCATGAGATGTTCATTTTTTCACTGCATTGTAAAACGTTGCATTTACCAACAATGTTTAACGAAAAAAAGTGCGTATAATTATTGCAAAAACGCATTTAAAAAAATCCAAACTCTTATTTTATTAGATGAACAAACATACATAAAATAAATATGTTTACATGTATATAGTGTGCTCAAGATATAGACTCAAGGTATAAACTTGATCGAGCGACTTGCAAACATTTTTCTGATCATAAATCCAATTATAAAATAAATATGAGTGTATGAGTGAAGATAATTTTTTTGATTTTTTTTGTGTAAAACATTTTTCTCAAAGGGTTGAAAAATTTAGCTATTTTGAGATATACTATTCACAGTTTTAACATCTCGTGAAACACCTTTATAACTCGCTTAGCTATTGATTAACAACGCTTATTAATATTTGGTCAGTCTTGTTATCAAGTCAGTGTCTTCTGTGCGAATTGAATTGAGCGTAAGCAAAAAACGAGCGAGCAAATAGAGCAAATAGTTAAACCAGTTATTATTGATACGGATGAATTTGATAAAAAGTTGGTGATTATTATATAAACAAATGTTATACAAGAGAGGACGGAGGTTTTTTGTCGCATTAATACCGCGCTTTTAACTTTATCAAAAATTAATTCGAATAAACTGAAAATGAAAACAGTAAAAAAGTTGTATCTCAACATTAAGCAAATAAGAGACGGAATTCACTGAAATAGTTTCTAAGGTGGTGATATACTTTTTTCCTTCTAAAGGTTTTATCAAAACCTAGCGAATCTTCAAAATATACTTGAGTGACTCTTCCAATTTACTGTTATAAGGGTGAAAAAAATTAAATAATCTGAATTTTGCGATCGAATTTCGGAGTGCATATCTACAAAATATTTCAGACTCAAGAAACTCATATGACTGTGAAATGTATGGGATGAAATTCGATATGATTTACGTTGGAGTAACATGAAATCCTTCTAAGTGCGACAATGAAATTCGCATTAAAATTAATATGTATTTCTTTTGCTTGTTAAATAGGTAGTCGAGATAATTACAATTCTCGAGGGAGTTTCATTATTTAAACAGTCACACTGAGATACTTTTCGGTTCTTATTCCCTTGTCATAGGTTCTGTTTTTTTCGACTTAGGATTTGTCGATTAACTCTTGCGAATGTCATGCTCGGCATTGCATGAACGTGTTTTCAAGGTCGCAAAATCGGTCACTCGGACTAGTTGACGCAAACAAGGATGCATACATGGAAAAAATTTGTTCCTTTTAATGATAATTATACTTCAATTCATAACTGATGTTTAAACATTGACACTAACAATAAGAGATGAAATTCAAAGTACTCATCGAAATGTGTGTCTTCACTATATGTTTCAGTTAATCATGATAGCGTGAAATGTAACCTTATCTGTAAACATGACCTTCACTTTTCGTCAAGTCAATTGTTTTTTACAAATTAGTTCTTCTTAAAATTATATCAAGGTAAAAATGGTTGAAAATAATTTTCTAAGCAAAAACTGCTGCTGAAAAAGTTATAAAATGACGTCTTTTTATAACTCAATGAGTTAAAGCAAAGATTAGGTCGGTATAAATAAATCTTGAAAAAAAAAAGTTTTATTATAAAGATGAAGGTATGCGGATAAAAACAATAATTTTCAAAACAATAATTTGAATTTGCTAGACTGCAAAAAATTACCATCAAATTGACGTTATATTTAATTCAATATCATATTTCATTGTTTATTCCAAGCTCTTTTGATGATGCTTTACAATATACCGTAGGCTGACATGAATCATAGTATCGCATCCTAAGGGCAACAAGACGTATTAGCCACGTAAGTATGTGTGAGTTACCGCAAGATTAAAACGCGATTTTTTAAAAGAAACAGCCAGAAACCTTGCCTGGCGTGAACGAATAATGTTAATAAAGCATCGAAGCGATGCTTCGGACGATTCTTTCCTTCTTGGTGAAAAATTCCAGGTCGAATGTAAGCTGGCCGTATTCGCGCGACGCCATTGTTAGCGGATATGGTGGCACATCGCTTTGAACCTGCAGATAGGCCACCGATCAAGGTCTGATTAAATCGATCAAACGAGGCGATCTTTGGACCAACTCAATCAACAAAGGTGATTAAGCGTTTCGTTCTATGAAAAACGAATGGCAATTGTTTGTGAGCAAGCAAAGGAGCAAGAGAGCTCCATGTCTTCAGCAAATATGGCTCTCATGGTCACTTAGTCTCTTTATCAGTATTTGGATAATTGCTTTTAATGTGACGCTGCGCAGAGCGATGTTGTTTCTCATACTTCTATAAAAGTGACAGCTTTTATTTTTTCCTTCCAAGATGACAGAAACTCAAATCGTTTATTTCGCCAACGAACCAGTTGGTTCAGATTTGATAAATCTTTCGTTGAGAAAATGTAATTCTATCTCGGTCAAATTTTTAGGTTCACCTGGATGAGTATTACATTTAAATACATTGGGATAACCCTGTTAGATTGGAATTATACAACATTTTTTTCCATGTGTCAGCAAAATTGTTTCGATTATTCATTGTGAAGAAAAATTCATCAACTACGTCGACAGTCGAAGTGAAAAAGATCGCAATTTAACGGAGATTTCGATATGCTTTTGATTCGGTGAACAATTTTTAACAAATTTCATTTCAAACAACTGATCCATTTTCTAATTACATAATGTTGACACTAGGTTTTGATTTTGTAATTTAGATTTTCATTGATTCAGTGATTTCAATCTTAAATGCACTCTTAAAACGTAGGTTTTATATCAGGTATTGAGCATTTTTGAGTCGTGGTGATTACTAATTTCATATTTTGTCAAGATTCAAACATCTTTATGGAAGAATTATACAGTTTCAACAAAATAGTTTTGTGTAGAGAAATTTGAAAAAAAAAGAAAATGTAAATACAAATAAAACAAGTAGCAGTGCTACCACTTGTTGAATAAAAAATCTTGATGGTGAATCGTCACTCGATTGTCGTCAATCATTGAGTTGACATCGATATACTTTGACGTCAAGAATTACGAGCCTCAATCAGAAAAGGGCGTAAATTTTGATAAAAAAGTTGTACAGTTTCCTTTCAATTTTAAATAATTACTAAATAAATAAATCAATTTTGTCAAAATTGTTCAAGTCTAGTACGATTAACTATTTTTTTTCGGAACAAAGTCGGAAAGCATAAAGTGTTAGTCAGATTTTGAATCCATATTATAATCTAAGTGTGAGCTTTGTACTCCGTGAATACGTGCGTATGTGTCATGCGGATGTGTATTGACTGAAAATCATTCTTTCACGTGAAGAAGAAAAGACATTCCTTTTTTCACATTAGTACATATCTCATATTTAGACTTTGCACAAAAATTTACTTTATTTAGAATCCGCGTGAACAAACGTTTTTTAGAAAGCGCACGAAAAACCGCTTTATTCAGTAGTTAGTTTTACATGGGATTCTTCGTACGATTTATGAATACGATGGTTCTTCGTAGACTTTCTAAATAAATCGATTTTTCGCGCTGACTTTATACATGCCGTTTTTGTATGGATTTTAAAAAAAGTGATTTTTTGTAGGAATTGAGAATCAGTTGGTTCTTCGTAAAAATATTTTAGAACTCTAATGATAAATACTTTATACAATTATAGTCAAATATCTGGTCAAATATTATTTGCCCAGCATTTTCTGACTAGGCGATGGCCAAAAACCTGCGTTTGATTAGAAATGTTCTTAAATTATCGATCGATAAATAGAGTTTGTTGATTGAAAAACAACCCTTCACATATTTTGCAAAACACCACTTTTGATAGCGATTTTTTTTTACATCAAGTAATTCACGTGATTGCGATATTTTTATTCCAACTAAAAGAAGAACGTTAAATTAAATACATTGATGCAAATATTCAACTTTTGCAAAGTCCAAAAAAATATGCGAAATATTTCAAAGCAAGCAGAAACAAACATGAATCAAAATGTATATCTATCATCTAATAACTCGTCAATAATATTTTGATCTCCAAAGTATCATTAACGAAAGACTTGAAGCAACACTCCTACTCGACAATGTTGCAACGATCCAGCGACAAAAATGCTCCCCGTACGAAATACCGATTGTCAATACTGCCAGACGAAATCTGCCGTGCAATCGAATTGGTGCAATATTTCGGGAATAAAAGCAAAAGAGGGAGACAAAACAATGGGATGAAAAAACGGGCAACCTTACAAAGAACCTTCCTACTGCTTATCGAAGCGTCCACTGGCGGCAACGGGGTGGGGTGTGGTACAGTTGCAGAGGTGAATTAGTACTCGAGAGGTTACGAATCGAAGGAGAGTAGCCGAAGAGTACGGGCGTCGTTGGTGGGAGTATTCCGGCACATTTGTGGAAGGAACGGGACAGGATAGTTGCAGAAGGAGGCTGTCGGGCAGCTCTAGTCATAGTTCTTCTTTGTCAGACAGGAGCTAAGGATAAAGGTAGTGGTGGATCGGGCGAGTCCGAGCGAGAGGAAGCGAGGCGCAAAAAAAGAGCCGACGATGAAAGAGGGAGGGCAGGTCGCGTGCCGGCGTGGTGCTATTAACGAGAGAGGACAGCATAATAGGCACAACTTGGTCCGAGATCTGCTTGTCTCTCTCGCAATCCGTTCATCTACATCAACTCACCTACCTACTTATTCACCTACCAATCTACCTGGCCGCCAACCTACGGCTCTGCCTCCCCGCCCATGGCTGCCCCCGAGAGTAAGTGATTGCTCACTCACTCTTACTTATACTTACACTTCTGTTGGGTTCTCACCACGCTTACTCACCACCACGCGGTCAGATTGCACGAGCACGTCTCGGCATCCACAAGTATCGTTCCTGAAAGATCGGTACCGTTCGGCTTTTATGTGCTAATGTGACCACCGAACGGACACTGCCCACCCGAAGGACTACCGCCGGCAACTCCGATCGCCAGTCAGGATCCGACTGTCCTGACGACGAGACGCTCCGACTCTTGTCAAACGACCGCCGCAACTGCCAATGTCCCACCGATCCTGACTACTCTTCTTCCGCAATCGGGACACTCTTGCCACGGCCGCTCCTCGTAGCTCGGCCCACTAGCTATGCGACCGCGATCGTAATTAGAGTACGTTTCATATCGCTCGCAAGCCAGAGACTTAGATCAAACTGCGAGCACGTTATGCGCCGACACACTGCCGAACAAACGTGACACCTCGTTCGCACCAACCAAAGTGTCGTTGACAGAATGCTGGGACGGACGTTTGGCATGCTCTTATTTCGAGTCTAATACCATTCAGAGCGCAGGAGTGTTTAGTGTTTGTTGAATCATTGCACATTACGCTTGGATATACGCTTGTTTATGTGTCGCGGCAAAACACGTGTGTAGCAAATGACTGTTCGGCGATTAGTGATCTTGTATCTATAGTTAGATCTCACAGTGGCACGTCGACTAGAACTCTTCCTCGCCGATTGCATAGAATGACAGTGAAGGTAAACAACGCATTACACCGTAGTTATTGTCATTAAGAGCTTTTAATCCTCATTTCATAGTCATTCATAATTCATCGAGGCTTTGTTTCAGATCATTGTTTTTGTTTGATTAGCGAAACCGGAGTAGCTTGTTTGTATACAGATTGGGTTTTAAGGTATGACACCTAATTAAGACAGCATGGGCACTTGTGTTATACTAACTAACAATGCTTCGAAGTGTATGACGGTGTTTTAGAATAGACTGTCACGGATAATTTAAGTGAAAAACAAGAAGAGAACTTGCGGTAATGTATATTTATAAGCGTTTCATTATTGGTACTCTATATACATGGTGTTATATTATATGTAAATATAAATCATTGATTATTAAATATACATGAACCAATTTATGACTCTTTAAATTAGAAATGATTGATATAGAATGTTTGTATAGTTAATTGGTACACTCCAAAAGTGAGATTAAAATTTGTGAGTTTGATTAATATATCGCGTGCAAAAAATTAACGAAATTGTACTTTTGAACGCAGATACAACAGTTTTTATTTACACCATTACAAAGCTATTTTTAAGCCAGAGTATTAGATTTTGAATCAAGAATTAGGACCCTGATCAAAATGTTTAAATTTTGTTTATAGAAACGTTAATTTCGGAGCCAACAATTAACGTTTTGCATCAAAAGTGCGTTTTAAGAATGCATTTTCAATGCTTATATATTGCCACTGCTTGCTTATTGCTTTAAATATAAAATTTATGATTTAATGAATAATTTTAACATTCGCATACATATTAATCATTTTATCATATTTATAAAATAAATAGAGAACATCAAAGATCTTTTAATATTATTGTTATTATCAATATCAATTGAAGATCGATACGATCGAATTAACGGTTGACAAAGTGTCCAAACAATTGTACTTGTACTTGTGTAAAAATGAGCACTCAAATTATTACATCAATTGATGCTTTCATTCAAACAGTTTAACTTTCTTGGTACACAGTAAAATGGATATTAGTTATCATAACTGACATAATTTCCTTGCAGTGGTGACAGAAAATGCAATGCTTATACACGTTTCTTTCGTGCTACACAAAGTACAGTTATTATACCAACTGGGTATCGGACCTTTTCTCGCGCGCGCCGTTGAGAAGGATTGCTCAACTGTGCGAATAAACGCGTCTCGATAGTAGACGGTATTTGAATACCCGCCTCTTTCAAGAATGAGATGTAAGACAATCGTGAGAGATTCCCAGCGACTGACAATGCGTTTATTCACGAGCGTTCTAACCCCTTGGCCCTGACTCTCTCAAACGGTAGTAAAACAGTGATCGCGCGATGACATTAACCACATAGAACGTCGCACTATACCAATAAAAAAAAAAAAAAAAAAAGTTTTTACCCAGTAAACATTTCACATTCTGCTCTGCTTTTTTCCCATATTCATTTTCGGTCCTTTATTACATGTTTATTATTTAATAACGTATCAATGATGTTATCGATAATAAAGTCAAATAGTACTACTTTATTTCTCATTATATGCACGAGTGATAAATTTTTTATCACGTGAATGAGGCACTTTTATGGGACAAGATTAGATGAGATAAGATTTTGATTTGTCACAATCAATCACGTGGTCTTTCAGTTCAATAGCTGTTGATATTTATTGTAACATTAGTGGCTTAGATTACTATGAGGTTGTTAAATTATAATGAAATGGATGAAATCGAATTTGAATAATTTTACATTTGTTGAATGTAAAGTTTTTGAAAAACTGACTTCCGATGTTTCGACATTTCCGGTTCTGATTTATAGGTTAGAATAGCGCCGCCATATAAAGAACTGTTTTCTAATGTAGTTGGCGCTGTTTTGCACACCAACGTTAGTATAACCTATGTATCGACATAGAAATTGTTAAAAATTAAATACAATTTTAGCCGATTATTTAAATAATTTCGTTTAAAACTTTATAACGCTTTTTCATTTTTTTTTTTTTTTTTTGTATCAGGTGAATATTTAAAACAGCATACCGAAGTAAAATAATATTATCAAATAATATTTTTATCTACTAAGTAACCCTTACAGTATAAAACTGTATATCGATTTGATATCGAATTCAAATGTGAATGTTCGCTCTATCTATAATATTCTATATATAGTATTATGGATAATATTCCCCCAGGAAATAACATATCTTGCAAGTGATCACTGATTGATCAGTGTTATCTACAATAATAATCAATTTTTTTTAGTCATACTTTTATTGCAAAAGTATGTTATATACTAATTTTATCAAGCTTTTTTAGCAATATTTTATGCACCGAAATCAAGTGTCTCGTTTAGAAGGCTTTTTTTTTTTTACTGCGAAAACTAGAACCCGATAATAATTTACAATTTATTATGAAATGAAAATATTAATAGCTTGAAATGCATAAAATTATCGAGAAAATCATTTTCCGATCAATAAATTAAATAAATAATTTTCTGTTTACCTTTTTTTCAAAAAATTTGCAATTTCAGTAACTGTTTCTTGTACACATGCTCTTAATAACTTTTATTTGAGATCTAATACTTGATATTTTATTGATTATTCATCTTCACATAAAGACGAACATAATTTATAAATCTAATATATTGAAAACATTATTTTACGATTAAATAGCTATCAATGAGCTAGGCATGATTTGTATTTCCTTTCAAATATTTGTCGGTCATCGGCAAATGAACGCCCGATAGTTGTCACTTATGTTCTACATGAAATATTTACAAATAAAATGATGTTTAAAATTAAATAATTTTTAGAAGTGGTAGAAAAAAAAAAAAAGATTTAAAAAGGGGACATGGAATAGTAAATTCCTATTAGAGTATATTTTTTTCTCATCTTTTGTATTGAAATTGTAAATAATGTTCTATCTAAAGTTCATATATGGAAGTTCATGCAGGAATTTCATGTATACAATTCAAAAAAAATGTCGGTATCGCAATTTTGTATTCAAACTATAAATTTTAAATTGCGCACAAACCAAGATTTTTATTTTGATAAAAAAGTTTCAAATAAAAATTGCTTTATTCATATTTCAAATCTGTGATTGTTGTATGACATAATTAAGTCTACACAATCAATTGTTTTATTCGATTAAAAATCATATGAATAAAAACATATCTATAAATAAAAAAATTTAAAAACGTTCAAAGTAAGAATATTGGAGTATTTTTAAGTTCTTCTAAAATCAGTACTACGATGAGAAAATATAATAATTGTAAATTGAAATAAGTTTTTTATTTTGTAAAGAAATATGAAACTAAATAACTGTCTTGCTGAGCAACAAAGTTTACAATTCAATGTTTGTACTTAATTGAAAGTCACTTGGGCATAATTATTTTTTACGCTTTTTAAATAATGCGTTTGAGTTTCATTAAGCGTTATTCATGACTTTCAAAAATGGGTTACACAAAGCTGTCAAAATATAATCAACTGTCAGAGGCTTCGAACTAAAGTTCGCCAATGAATCGATTCATTGAACAAATATTAAAAAGAAATTACTAAACATTTATCCCAGTTGAATAAAGGACTTTGTTATTTACGATATTACTTTTGATAGCGTTGTTTGAAAATGTTTATTTATTCAAGAATATAAATTTATTATTTTTAACACTACGTTCATCCCATAATATAAAAAATTCGTAGTGTTTAAAACTAATATGATTAATACTAAATACTCAGAGCAACATTGTTTTTAATTAAAACTACAAGAAAATCTGTTTAAAAAGTTTTTTAGATAATTATACCAAGTGTTTTTTTTTTTAATTAAAACAATAGAAAATAATGATGTTGAAAATTTACCAAAATGAAAAATAAAAAAAAGGTATCCAATGGTTTTCATTGAAACTTACTACTAATGTAATTAGTGAAAATGATTGCATATAATCAACTTATTTCTCAGTACACTATAAAGTAAACATTTTCAAGATAATGTCGAACAATTTGTTTCCAATTTAATAAAGTAAAATTCATATTACTCAAATTTTGATTGTTTGCAAAATATGCAAATAATTGGAATATAATTAAAAAAAAAAAAAGAAAAGAATGCAGAACAATAAATTTGAATATAATAATTTCGTATCAATCGACATTCGTCAATCAAAATGAAATTTGTCTAAATTTAACTAATTTGAAATTCAAATGGACCGATTCTGCTCCAGTTCTATAATTCATCGTCGGTGGAAATGAAAATGAAAAAAAGGCAAAAGTGAAAAGATGCCCGTTATAAATTATACAGGTGATTTGTTATCCGTCAAAAAGTAGATTACGGAATATAATCTGAAAAGAAAAACGAAGTAGCGAGAAAAAAAACATCGAATACATTGTTCCGCTTGGTCAAAGATATGTACAGATTTCTCAAGATGCTAGGGAAGCGGTTTGCGCAACGTCAACGGTGCGCCAGGTGATCTTAATTAATGACGAGTATATTTCGAATTCTATAGCTCATCGTCCTCATTCATGACCAGTGTTTGAAGGTTTTTCACCGAAATATAATTTTAATTGGATATTATTGGTAGTGAAAGAAATTCAAAACTCAAACTTCGTTCTCAATTATTCATTTTATTCCGGTGTTTCCCACTGAATAGCCTACTCACCTCCCAGTCAGATCGATAAGACTTTTTTTTTCATTGCAATTGAATTTTCTTGAAGAGTTGTCACGTATAGTCGTACTAGGAAAAAATATTGGTTGAATCAACCGATCAAACATTCGACCGATGTTTCGTTAAAATTGCTGATGATTAATAATAAATGTAATTAATCTAAAGTACCATGATTTTTCACGTTTTATTAGAATATATTATTGGTTCTTCAATTTCAAGAAAATGTATAAAAAAAATGTCTGCTGAAGCATTGCATTTTTTCTTTACTCGTATATGAAAAGCATCCTTTATTGCACCAGAGAATTATCGAAAAATGTCATTCCCATCATGGGAGGTAAAAGGACATCCTTTCTTTAAGCGATAGTGATCCCGCCATTCAGTGAAGTTGCAAACTTCGCATTCGGTGAACGACTTTTTCACTTACTTGCCTCGAATTCAAATTCATTGCTAAAATAACTTTCAATTATAAGTTGAGTAAAATTTTAGCCCACTTTTTTCAGTGACGCAGTAGTTTAGAAACTAC
>JABFOV010001072.1:0-28321 GCA_022817685.1 Aradophagus sp. ZL-2020
CCTGGGGCCAGACGCCGGTCTGTCGTTTTAGGGCCACACGCCGGAGCGCACGCGTGGCTTCCCGGAAGACAGCTGGTGTTGCGCGGGCCACGGGGGGAAACACGTTTGCGGGGTGTGGGGGTGCATTCGTATGCCTAGTTTTTTCTCCCCCCCCCCCTCTTCAATTTTTTATACGTCTGTACCCCTTTTTTTTTGTTCCCTTCTTTTCTTTTCTCAGACGTTTTTGAATTGCAAATCAACGCGCCGATTATAATATTCACGAGGAAGCGAGACTCGATGAAATTGTTATGTTTCGTACGGCGTGCTTTTCGAGTTGTGGAAATAAGCATTTTTATTAGTCGATGGAAGTTAATATTTATTATTGTTGTAATAATAATATTTATTGTAGTATTTTCGGTCGTAATTACGTTTCTGTTTTTTATTTTATATGATTTTTTATTTCATTTTCGTTTGACGTTGAACGTTTGACAATTAACTTTTCGAGTTAATTTTAATATTTATTGAGACGAGTTTGCGTATTATGAAAATATATTGCGAATTTCGTTTGAAACGCAGCATTTTTATTTATGCTTTTTTTTCTCCGTGCGTTAACATCAACGCTCGAAGGAACTGGTAGACTTTTTTTTTTTATTTGGTCTACGGGAGGAGTGTCGGATGGAACATGGCGTTTGGGAAGAAAGGTGATTGTGAAGAATTGAGATTTTGTTAGTGTTTATAGAAGTTTGTTTGATAGCGAACGGTGCAGTGGTGCGATTGTTGAGATTCAACGTTGCGCTTACGTTTGCGGTTTTAAATAATATGTAAAATAAAATATCACTTTTCTTGTAAAATGTAAATTAAATTCGACAAAATAACGAAACTTGGGAGTGAATGAAAATTTACTTGAATTAAAATGAATACTAATGAATTAAAAATTAGTGTATTTTGAATATAAAATTATTGTTAAACAAGTCGTCGTTCTCAAATTAAACTGATAATTTTATTGCGTTTAAGATCGAAGACAAAAATGTTGATTTTGTTGATTTACAAAAAACCTGTAAATGCGTTAAAAACGGGTCGTATTAATTTCCGGTACAAATATAGCACGAAACTAAAATTAGAGTTCTTAAAACATTCTCGTATTGTAGTGTTAATTCGGTTCAGTGAATCTGTGATTGCAAAGAATTATTCTAGTGAACTTTACTTCCATCTAAGTCCCATCTAAACTGTATTAGTTTTTTTAATGATATTAATAATGGTATAATTAAAATTTAAAAAAAAATTTTGAAGAAAAAAAGATAACTTTTTTAAACTATAAAGCGAGTTTAATTTATGAAACATCAAGTGAAATTATAAATTAATTCGAAACATTGTTCATTGTTGAAAAATCGGAAATTTTAATTTATATTAATAATAAAAGTAACGTTCAGATTGACATTTTTAATCAATGAGATTAATTTCAAATTTATAAATCGACGTTAAAGATTAAATTTAATTTCACATTATTTATAGGGCTCTAGATATATAAACTTGTTTTGCAGTGTAATAATTTATTATATTTAAATTTAAACAATATACATTTATCAGTATTTATTAGTAATAAATGTATATTGTTTAAATCTAAATATAATTCCAAACAATTGATAGTGAACAATGCGTGTATAATAAATGAAAAAGATATGTTCCTTCAAAAAATATAAATTAATAGTAAAAATAATGCAATAAAAAAAATTGTAATGATATTAACGCAAACATAGAAACGAACAAAATATTTTACAACACTTTCGATTTTATAAATTCACAAAGAAACAAATATTTTATTTGACTGACATCAGCGTAGAAAATATCTGTAATATATATAAAAAAGTGATAATTCATTTTCATAAGCCGTGACTATTAGTGCATTGCCGCGTGACATTACGCTGTCGGCGTTACATTAGGTACGAGTAGGGTAAGGCAATTTATATTCTGGTAACTTCTGGACTAGGTCACTTCTCGGAGGCCCACTTTTCTGATTACCCGGTTAAACATTTGCATTTCGCTCGTAATCGTTACCTCACAAATCTCGAAATTGACCGAGCTAAAAGAATCGCGAGTGAAAGGTATGCAGATAAAAAAAAAATATATATATATATATATCAGACTTAGTAGCGCCAATAAAAAGATAGTAATCTATTTGTTTTCCAATTTCTTACTTTCGTCGCAAAACGATGACGATGATTTTCATCAATTGGAACTTGACATTTGTTAACAAACAATATAATATGTATAATGTTGACCTTGCAATGAATACTGAAAAATCATTCGCCATTACCATTTATAGCTTTTCTCGATAGAACAATTTCAGACATTGGAATCGACCTTTCAAAACTAATTACGCAATTGTCGATCGATACGTTTCAAGTAAAATTCAAACGACGTTTAAAGTTCGTTTTTTCACTAATCACTGCAATCTAGCGTCATATCTATGATATGAATTATTCATTTAAAAATAAACAATTACATTCACGGGGCAAATTGCAACAGACATTATCCATTATTTGCGGCGTATTTAGCGCGTCTTACCTCACACGAATCGTTTGCCTACTTCATTACCCAGTGACATATATTCACTCGACAATTATTTCAAACGACCCTCGTTTCGTCGAAATTACGATGTCTTAGCATTATTTATAGGTTGACAATATTTCGGTGTTTCGTTGCAAAATGTTCGATTTCATAAAAATGCATTTGTAGAGAATGCACGTCGCGCCGAGCAATCAATTGACTTTCTTTTTTAGCAAAACGGCGTCGTCAAACTTTCTCGTTAGTCGTGCAATTATACGCGACGACTCCGAGTTAAAAGGATTAGACAATTATACTTTTGAATTCGTTGGCTTTGAAACTTGGCGGCCGATGGGGCGTAATTGAAAAGTCACATCTGAATAAAACGTTATGGTAGTAATTACGCTATTTATTGTACGCCTCGTGCAGCCGATTATTCGCGATGGTTGTTCCAATCATTAATTACTTGTAATTATTTCCAGACATTCCGATCGAGCCACCTTTTTCGCGATTGGCAAACGACACGCAGTGAGTTATATAATTGTTTCAACTTAATGGTGCAATGCCAACATTTCAATTAACGATTAATTGACTTTTTAACCCTTTTTCTCCTCGTGTCAATTGACTCTCTCAATATCAAATGTTTGTTATTCTGTGACAAGAATTTTGAATGGTTCACTAACTTGTTTTATTTATATTATATATTAGATGAACAAACAAAATAATGCATTGTTAGAATAATTAGCTTTTCAATAATTCATTGATTTCAAAGTTTTATTACGTAATTAAATTGAAATGAAAGCAAGAAAATTACTCGTTATCCACTGATATCCTCAACAAATTGTATTTTTCGTTCTGCGATGTTATTTGGATGATGACGCATTATAACCGGATTATTTGAAAATATTACAGACAATAATAAAAGTGAATACGTCTGCGCATCACAGATATAATTTCTCAAGAATTTCTAACAATTAAGTTGACCTTTTATCCACTTAATGAAGCGGAGTGTCATTTGAATTGCCGTTTTTTAATTAATTTCAATTGAATGTTTGGAGCCAACAAGAATGTTTGCTTGTTAAAGGTGTCTATAAAAAAGTTGAAAGTTATAGTACATGAATATAACATCTCTAAAAACGTTTGCCAAACGTATTCACAGTACACTAACGAACAACCGATAATAAATAAGGAAAATTATAATAGCAAAGTTTATCAAATAAAATATAAAAATACATAAATGTAAAATAATATTTGTATTAAGCTTTATTTTATAATAAACCAAAGACTTTACGAACTTTATGATATATTGATTGAAAAATTTCCTACTTCCGAGAATTGCTATATAAATTATGCATATAGAAAAAAAACTCGATACATTTAACGTTTCAGATTTAGTAAAAACAAAAAATGGCCATCTTTGACAATTTTTTACTTTGATATCCACAAATAATTGTTGGAAAATAATGTATACATGGATACTTTCAACGCGGATAGATAATAAATGAAAGCAAATTAAAAAATAATCGTTTGTGCAATCGTGTGCAATATCCATACATCGTCTTATCATCCTCATTACATGCTAGCTTTTGAATTGGAATTTCATTATCAGCAATGTAAATAACGATCTAAGACTCATCCGGAAAAATAAATGATCCAATAACCGATATCAGAAAAACCAACGAGAAAAGTCAATGAGGAATTGAGATATGAAAATGAACTTTGAGTGAGAATCTGAAAGGCCGAATCAGTCGTGGCAATAAATCCCCATTGATTTATAATGGTCGCTAATTAAACGTATGGAACAAAGGAGTTTGTAGTCGAGACGGATACGAGATGGCTAACCAGAGAACGACCACTATTGATACTTAAACTCTGACGAGTTAAATACCTACGAACTGAACGTAGTGCACTCTTCGTGGCAAGTTTAGTTGATCCAATTGACATTGTAACCGCATTCAGGGCCGTTCACGTTCGACAGCGCATTTTCGATCGAAACGAAATTGACGTTGAAATTAAGCGCCGCTTGTTCGGAACCGCTCAGTCGACAGCCGAAAACCGACAGCTTAGCCCTCGAGCATTCAGCTGGAACTTGCTGAAACTTGACTTGTATCTTAAATCCAGACACATTGTATTGAACAGAACGTAAAATGTGAAAGAATAAAAATTCACTTTTACAATTAGACCATTTGCCCGAACATCATTTAGCGATTCTTCAAACACACCACTTCTCTAAATGCACTTCAAAAGATGGTACCAATATTTTGACAGTAGTGAAATTGGTTGCCAATATTTGAGCACTCAAAGAAATCGATACTGATGATAGGAATATATTGCTGTGCTTAAAAATCAGACGACTGAATTTATCGATACGTAAACTACGAAATATATTCACAAGTGCTGTTTTTAATGGAACATGCAGTTTCGTTAAATGCACTTCCATTGACATCGACCCCCCGAAATATGAAAAATTTAATTTTACCATTCATTAAAAAACGTCTTCTGCACGTCTCACGATGCACCTGTCAATCGTCTTATCAGGTGAATAAGTGGTGACGCAAACTAATGATTGATTTCTCATCGACGAACTTACATAATTATAGAGCAAAGCTTGGCGAACAATCCATTGTAGGCGGCTATGCAATCGTCTACTTTTTGCACCTCGGACTGCATTCGGGCGAATTTCCGCGCGCTCGCGGGCGTCGTACTTTCGAAGGTCCCGATCACCGAATATTCGGTCGGATGGTCAGCGGACTCGCGCGGTGCGATAAGGCGATTGTAATCTGAGGCAGCTCGATTCCGAAACCACCTTGACTCGACATGACGAGCGACCAGGGTACACCGCAATAATGCGGCGTTCGCTCGGCAGCGTCACAATTCAAACGCCTTTAGCTGGGATCTTATTTCAAAGACGACTTCGCCGATGATTGATTTACAATAGTTACAACGTATATGGGATATTGAGTTGTCTCGCGTTATGTCACATGTTTTGCTGTTTACCTGCCGATTGTCGATTGCCTTTGCCACATTACTGGCTTTACGAAAAATTCGACGCTGAGAAAACGGTTAGAGACATTTTTTTTTTTTTTGCGGAACAAATTTTCAAGATTTAAGGCAACTTTGAAGTTGAAAAGATATAAAATCAAATATATTTGTTTTTTTATTTATTATTATATACTTAAAGAGTTGTTATTGACTGAAATGAAATAAATCGACTGATGTGGCAAAATATTTTGTTTACTGAAGACAACGTCAATCTGAATAATTGTTTGTTAGATTAACAATTGGAAAAAAGTTCAAATGGCATTCGTTTTGGCATTCTCTCGTTTTTTATAAAATATACAAATTGTTTTTCTGTTTTTGAGTATAAATGCATAATGCACTGTAATTATAAAAACATATTAATTTTAATTGGAACCATTAATTTGGTGGTACACAGATAAGCACGGTAGCTGACTTTAAAATAGTTAATCAAATGACCAATTACTCAGCCAAGCAAACGCAAACCGCGAGGGAAATTGTCTTGCTGCAACTACGGTGAGTAATTAAATTGGCTCCTAGCAATATAATCACAGCTCACGTGAATGTTTCAGGGCTTAATCATAATGAAACGATTCAAAGATTTGTACAATATTTAAAAAAAAGCACTTATACGTATTTGAAATATAGTTTTATAGCTACAATAATATAATTATTAGAAGTTTGAAAAATATAAAGGAAGAAATAGCACAGTAAAATATTTTTTCAACTTTTAAAAAGTTTAATTTTTAAATTATTTAAAGACAGATTTAAATGAAAAGAGTTTTCTTTGTTCATATATATATAATTTTTGTTTTTAAAAAAAAAAAAAGAAAAATAAATCGGAATACAAAAAAGTATTGCAAAACAATTAATAGATGATTCTAACTGTAGTTATGATCTTAATAAAATATTTCTAGTAATTGATGAAAATGATCGTTGACTCACCTTATCTACATCTTCTACGTGAATCCATTGTTGAAGTCGAACACTCGTTGACTTAAACGAAATCAAATCTAGCTAAACGTCAACGGTACATTACACCAAACAGACCACAGCCGATAGAAGTTTGAACCGAATCATCGTCAATTATTGTCGAATTTCATGTCAAGTTTGTCGTCGTAACTTGACATTTTCAGCTTCCAAGTGCACACTCCTCATCGTGAATCCGTTCTATCCCGAACCACTGTGTCTCATTAAACAAATCAAAATCCGCAGTGAAGAATTACATTGTGTACTCCACATTTTGCGTTTATTTCGTTTCCTCTTAACGACGAGTTTTTGTGTCGTTGAATTTCACGTTAATTTACTTTTCCCGTCGAATATGAAACGAGCCCGTAAGAGGATGTTGGCACTCAACATTTTTTTTTTTTTAACGTAAAAGGACACGTCTGGTGCAAGGAATTCGTTGGAAAACTGCACAGTGACACTCACGACGCATGGCCCCGTGGTTCAAAAGACAGATCATTGTCGGAAGCTCGAGTGGCTGCTAACGATATCTAGAACCGAGGCCGGTGGAGCGAGGATTCAATTTTAAACGGCGAAGTAGACAGAGACACGTGACTTCCGAGCCGAGGCACGGCTGAAGCTGCTATTATTCTCAAAGTTCCATTAAAAAAATCGCCGTCTTTGTTGCGAATGCCCTATTGAAATCATTTCGATCGGTGATCAAATTTTCGTCTCTTCAATTCGACTTCCACATTCGGTTCTTGATAAACGATATATTTCAAAACTGTGCGCGGAAAAAAGTTGCAACAAAAATTCGCCGTGCACGGTTTTTGTATGCTGTAATTAATAAAAACGAATCAACGTGTATTGAAACAGAATACAATTAAAACTGATTTCGGAAACGATTGTTAATATATCCAAATCACAGTAGATTGAACAAATTTTTATCACTTCCTTTTTCTCAGTTTTAACATTTTCATGATTTTTCATTTATCGAAATAGTTACCAACAATATATTTAAGTTTAATTTCAATAACTTTACTGTTTCAATAAAAAAGTTGTAACAAAAGGGACATTAAGTTAATAATTAATAATAATACAAAAAATGTAATGAAGAAAAAAATGAAACAGAATTAAAAGTTATTTGAAAGAAAAGTGGACCGAAAGCATTTTTGTCAATCTTAATAAGATGCAATGCAATCACATCACGTCACTGTGATCCATTAAATACAATAAACTTGAGCGTTGTATATGAATAAATTGGTTATCCTATAAGGCTCCGGTACGTTCTCAATCGAAAGAGCCAACATGGTTGTTATGAAAGTGCCTTGACAATTTAATTTGAAATTGGCCATGCAATTTGTCCGAATTGCGTGGTTCGCCCTAAACGAATAATCGAACAGCAATGTTTCGCGCTACGTTTCAATCGCGCACTGTTGGTCGAAACGAAGACCCAACTTTTTGCATGCGGTGACTCCGTGGAACGCGTTTCGAAAACTTAATTTCCGACGTTCATGGAGCAATTGTTTCATAAAGGGTAATAGTTGCTATTTAAAGACACGATTGTTACGATTCAAAATAGTCGCCTGCATTGTTTTAAATATCAACGAATGCGCGATGTCTTTGAAATTAAACTGGAATAACAGTTTCGATAAGTGTGCTTGTCCTCTCGAAACATTCTTTTAACATCAAATTCGTAAATGTTGAACAAGATTTTGAAAATCCTGATTTCAAATGGAATACATTTCACCCGGAATATTAAATTTTAATTTAAGATTGATATGTACACTTACAATTACCAAATCAACTATCATATAGCAGAATATTATATCATTTAGTAATTTGATAAGTCTATTTGTTTGAATCAATCAGAATTTGTTCAAACATTTGTTTTTTCGAATTACATATTAACTATTTTCATTTTTGCTACAAATACATATTCCGAGTTCCTAAAGTGCCAAAAAAAATTACTGTAGCAATACAGTTTTCAGCAGCAATATAACAGCAACAACAAAATAAATCATTATACATTGTTACCACTAATTGCATGCCTCGACGCCTGACGAAGACGCTTCATACGAGTTAACGACACGTGCACAATATACGGCTTGATAAGCGGCTTTTCTCATTCTCGCCGTGCAAAGTCGCGCGCAAAGTTACTGTACGAAAATCGCGAGGCGGTCTGTCGAACGGAGAGGAATGTAACGGGGAATGGTAAGAAGCGAGTGCAGTCGATGATACGGGCATTACTAAAAATAAAATCTCATTCGGTCCGGTCGAAAGAAAGGCGCGACGAAACGAAGGAGATGAGACGAAATGGTCCATGAGGAGTCGGCAACGAAACTGTCTCATTGACAGACTGGTTACAAATTACAAAGTTATAAATTCGAGAAATTGAAACGGTCATTGCCAAATCGACATGGTAATAATCACGGTAAAATTTACTATGATTATTTTTAAATAAAAATGTCCTTTTCAAATACAAACGAATCGCTCATTATTTCCATAAATAAATAAAATATTGTTGAATATCATATTGCTTTTACAAAAAGAAAATAGAAAAGACAAATTGTAATGAAAATCCCGTCTGTAAAAATATGTACTTTCAATTCATTGTAAAATCCTTTTGTTGAGAATTGCATAACAATTCATGTTTAAGTATGAGTTCTATCAATCGCCACATATGATTTCACGTACGGCGGTGCGTATGAATGAGCGCGTTCGACGATCACGCCAGGAGACAAGGGGGGCATTCGCAGCAGCCGCCGCCACTCGACGCCTCTCTTCTGGATCAACTTACGCGCTTGTTATTCGCGTGTGCACGAGCGCGCGACAATTGCTCGCTGAATTGCACAAACGCGAGTCTTTCGTGTCGGGACCAATTTCGCAGCGCAACAGAGTCGTTTCCTCGACAAAAATGCCGACGAGGGCAAACAAAAACAACATCGCGGACGAATTCCCAATGCCTATCCGTGACTCGCAATTTCAGTTTTGAGGTCTAGGTCGCTCGGCCGGTGATTCCCAATGGCGTGCAATCGTTTAATGCAATCGTTTTTAGACATGTACAGGAAATTTGATACATTAATAAATTCAAACGTAAAAACATTCTTTTTAAATTAAATTAAAATTTCTGAAAATGCTTTTTCCGGCTAAGACATCTGTGTTAAACAATAAATTGTTTCATTTTCTTTATTCAATTCGAATTTTTTCGGTTATTGTCGACATGTGTATGCTGTGATAAGTAATTCTATTCATTATATAATTTGTTCTTTTTTAATTTGTAGTTAATTGATACATTTGTTTAATTCAATCCAGTTAAAACATATTTCATATAAAATATTACAATGTCATCAAATGTAAAACCTGTTTTATTTCGATATCACAAGGGGTTCTAATAATTCCGTGAATAAGTATGGAAGTATCGCGTAAAACAGTCGCTCCATGTGTGACAAACGAAAAAAAATAACGTTACAAGGATAGTATACACAGAGAGAAAATATACGTAGTATATTATAATACGTTATAATAAAGTGATCACATTTCTGACTTAATAGCTATGACGTCTATAGTAAAAATATTAAGATTTTGCTTCAATTTTCCCATAAAGTACTGTCACATTTCTTATACTGTTAACATGTGAATAAATATACTTTATGGTCACATAATCATTTAGTGTATCATTTTAATATATATTTTCTCTTCGTGTATGTATAAAATGATAATCAGTAGTACATTGTAAGCGATTATCACAAATTCAATATCTGAATATCTTTAAAATAAGTACACTAAATAATATCTAACTATTGCACTCCTACAAGTTGACTATAATATTGTATTATTCAGTGTAGGTATAACGAAGCAAAATTATAATTGTAAATTCCACTTTGTTATCAATAAAAAATATGCCTGCAGTAACTAATACGTTTTTGTGTGGGTTTTCATTCATTTTGTACATTTGAAACATCTTGTTCAAGATAATTGAAACTCATGAAATTCAAAAAAGTAATGAAACGGATTTCGCAATACATCGTCTTGCTCGTATTATACATATTTTGGTGTATCAACAAAAATTATATTTTGTAAGCTAAATTCTGCAGATTTTATATTTTTATATTACAAAAGAAAAATGAGACTATGCCTTTTTAATTTTTTTATATATTTAGTAATATACAAACATCCGTCAGTTAAGGGAGTAACCCAGTTATATTTAAAACTTCGTTTTTAAAATCAAGCCAGTAATATAATTTTTATGATGCACCCTAATATATATTCGACAATAAGAGCAGAATCGTCAATCATAATAATAGTGTTATAAAAAGTAATACGAATAATACTATCTTTCGAATCTTGTTAATTATGCTTTAAAGCCCAATGAATCAAAAGGAACCTTTGATCGAAAGGTAATTAACATAAATTCAGTTCGTCTAAAAGATTGTTTCACCGAAAAGTACTTTATAAGTACTTTTGACTGAAACATATTCATGATCTGAGCGCAACTATAGTAATAAAAATAGTAGCAATAATAATAATAATAATAATAATAATAATAATAATAATAATATTGATAAGTAACATTAGCTGATAACAATACTTTTACATTTTTAAAGATACTTTTCACCTAATAATTTTTTGGTGAAAAATTATAAGTTAAAAAAACGTTTAGTTGAACAATTTTATTAAAATTGTTAACTAATCTTTCTTTCAAATAATATTAAATAACGATACAATTAAAAATTTACAAAAATGATATCAAAATAATTGAATAAATTTAATAGTATAAAATATGACTGCTACATTTTGATTTTTGTTTTCATTCAAATATGATTTATAATCACACATTATTTACAATTAATTGAATTGTAATACGAAAATATAATTCTGTACAAAATAGAAAAACAAGTGAAATACAATGGCTTGACAACAATAAATCATTTTAAATACTTTCATAGTAAGTCAGATAGTTGAAAATATGAATTTGATTTATACAACATCAAAAATACTTCATACATTTTTGCCAACGTTCAGAGACTGTCCAATAATATTACCAAAATTCAATCAATTTTCATCCAAAATCTAGGATTCAATCGGTTTTGTGAAATTATTTACCTATAATTCAGTTTTGTTGAGAAACAAAAATTGATTTAAAAAAAAAAAAAAAAAAATAGAATAGAGTACATAAACAAGTTACAGTAGGACCATTTTTTAAAAATTAGAAGTTTGTTTTACATTCACAGATATAAATATTTGTTAAATGATTTAATTTAGACATCACAATTCATTACAATATTAATTTTTTACAATTTTGTTTTAAAAACACCATTTTTCGTTGAACAGTACTCTTTTCATTTATATCTGATTTAATTTGATAAATATTTATATTTACAACTGATTAAGTACAATAATTACAGTACATAATCAGCTATTATTTAAAAATTTGTTAATTTCGAATAATTTATTTGTAAAAAATATAAAATTCTTTAACACGTAAACTTTGGGTGGAATTAATCACCCACGTCAGAATCGCCATCGCCAATAGCATATAATATACTGAACGCAATACCAAGAAGAGCAGTTCCTAAAAGATCTCCAGCAGCAGTCAAATAAGGTATCGCGGAACTATCTGGATCCATTCCTTTTGTCCACATTGCAATTACCATAATTTGAGCAATATATAAAAGTAATATAACTTGTAACATTGCCGCAGTCAAGTAAATAGCTATGAAGATTGGAGTAAAAGATGTATGTCCTGCTTGTAAATAACTAATAGTATAACTAAATATTAAGTGACCTGGGATCACCATCATTAAGAGAACTCTTGCAGTTCTAGCGTGTCCGCCTGAAAATAAAAACATTTATATTAAAATCAATTGTTATTTAATTATGAAGTTTCATAGTTAATGGCAAGCAAAAGTGCTGGAAATTTTGGAGAAAAAACTCACCTGATGAGAAGAACACATGAATTGGACTGACGCAAACGGTAGGTATGTCCTTTGTTCTGGCAGTATTATGTTCTTTGTGCAAAGATGTTGAAATACGGCTGGCTTGTACAGCTACCAAATTTCCACCAACACCATTTATCACTAGTTGAAATACTGCTATACCTTTATAACTCGAAATTGTATAATCAAGTATAAGACCTCCAAGACTAGAAATGTAAATGTAAATAATTTATTGCATAAAGAAATTTGATTGCAGTAACAAAATTTTACTTAAAAAAAAATTATACTCAAATAATTGTCAATGAGTGTATTTTTACCTGCTAATTAACATAGCCATTATTACAGGCATCCATCCATACTGTAACACTTCATTAGTGTAAGGATTTTTGGCTGCGATGTAAATCCAAATAGGAGTAATAACAATACAAATTACGATGAGCGTTGGTGCGATCCATGGCGAGTTACCTATGGCACTATGTAACAGGGAGGCAATCCAGGAAAGAAGTGCCAAAGTTGTGAGGTCACCTAAAGATGCCGCGATTGGAGTGGCGACGTTATCAGGATTGATATTGAACCGCCGTGAGAAGAGAATGACTCCAACCATGACGAGGCCGAGGACAAAGCTTGTTACAGACGCTGTAACCAAGGCACTTGCACAAAGTAGTAGTGCATGATGCACATCAAACTCTGCCTCTGGGATCCAGCCCAAAACTACAGCAGCTATGGATGCGAGCATACCCACCCCCATCGCCTGGCACTGAATCAAAGCTAAGTTTCCAGCAATTAGCGACCACTGTTGCTTTTTTGTATCCATTCGACCCAGATTGGCTTGGGTAGACAAACGTGATGCCAACGTCATTTCAAGGTTGCCTTTCAGGCCCAACAATGCAGGGACTAGAATGTACACTTCCGAAATTTCTTGGTATACTGGCCAGTGCTGAAAACATTTGGAAATATTATTTACTGCTATTATGTTCATAAATCTTATTGTTCTTACAATGCAAGAAGTACTATGTAATTTCATATTTCTGTTATTCTACTTATGAATGACTATAATATTTTCGGCAAGAATTTTATTCACATAATTCTTTTTTAAAAATTTGATATAATTAAAAATATGTTAATAATGATTTAATAACCTGTACTACATCCAATAACAGACTTGCTGCTACCATTCCAAATCCCGCCAATAAAAATGGAATGAACATCTGTATAGTAATGGTCCAGACATTCTCGTTTTCATCAGTTACTTCCTCTATTCTAGTCTTGTCAATTTTTCTTCTTACTCCAGTATTTGTATTGGATGTGGTTATAAGAACCGTCGTATCCTCGTTATTTACAATGTCATCCTCAGAATCGATTTCCAGATCATATCCGAAATTTGATAATTCATGTCCGAGGGAGTCATTGCTGCCCGAACCAACCATTTTTTTCTTTGCAACTGCTCTGAATCGTGTCTTGGTATCTGTTGAAAACATACGCCCTCTGGCTCCGTCATGGCTCATACTAGTAAGGAATTGAAGTTATCACGAACCACTATAAAATAACGAAATATTTATTAACTAACATAGAATAATTCCAGTTAAAAAGAGTCAAAATAAAATTGTTAGTAAATGCATTATGATTTGATACTTTGATACAGGTAGCTACTTAGACGAAGTTTCTTCAGTTATGTCATTATGAGATGAGTTATTTTCGAAAAATAATCTTTATAACGATGTACACAGATGAAACAATAAATTACTTGTGATTACGAATAATGACAAAAATTTGTTTGTTATTTGATAAAACAAGAATAATCTTTTGATATATTAAAGTATGAAATATGTACAATTGCTGATACAAAAAAACGTTATTTATTGACTAATTGATTGTCTGACATTAAAATGTTTTTAGATGACATGAAATTATAAAGTAATTAATACAACAATATCTTATGTATGAAACAGAACAGCTAACAGTGCTGATTGGATGAACGATAATTGCAATGCAATGACTGATAAGGCAATTTCGATAAAAGGTTTTTTTAAATATTAGAAAACATACAGCGTTCGCAATTCCTTATTCCAATTGTCTTTAATTTAGCCATTAGTTATATTTGTGTGTTATTAAACTTATTAAAATATATATGTTTACACCTGGAATTAAATAAATTATTCACATTAGTTATTGAGACTTATCATAAGGTCATTAAAATGTTATATTAGGATTAAAAATTATTCAGTATTGTTCAAGTATTATTAGATAAAATTTTGGTATAATTAAAATAAGTTTTGTATACAAAATTGATAACTTAAATATGTTTGTAATATGTCATATAAATGTAATATATAATATAATATTGAAAAATATTAAATTACAAATCATCTTTAGAATATTTTTCATTTCTTTTTATAAGTAAAATATATTAAACTAAGTCTACAGGTCATAATTAAAATTATCTCTCTTAAAAATAAATGTTTTAAATTTCAGGCACATGCATAAGCAATATATAAATTTTTGGATGTTATATTATGCATAATTTGTGAACTATTACACGTAAATTCTTAAAAATATCACTTGTACAAATTGACAAATAGAATTAATTTAATAATTTGGTAGCTTACAAACCTAACCTTACAAGATATACACAAACGGAATTGCATGGCTCTACCTCAGTTGTGTAAGAAAATCCTTTCCCATTCTAATAAAGTATCGATGGTAGATGTGACGAGGAATTACAATAAACTGAGTATTAAAGAGTATTTTCAAAAAATATTATGTTAATTCACACACAGAGATAAGTCAGCGACCAGCGCTGGATCGGACGATAGAACCGGCCATATTTCGATAACTGTGTGCTTCGACAAAAACACTGACGTTTACACTTTACTTCCATTATTTGTATAATGCGCAAGTTCCATTTGTTTGAAAAAAAAAACGCGGAAATTTTGCAGGAAAATTGTAATAAAGAAAAAGAACCATCTTAAAATATACTTTACAGTTTATATATTGATAATAAAATGTAAAACGATATTTTACAATCAAATAATAACTAAACCAAGGATTGTTATTATAAATTAACAGTTGATTGAATGACTTGTTTAAATCAATTTTGTTTATTTTTAACCCATATACAGCGTAAGATTTTTGAATACATCTAATTAAAGTCGAGTTGACATTGAAGACGTCGAATCGACGTCTAATTCACGTTTGACACGTCAGTGCATTGTTCAGGAAGTGAAACACAGCGTTTTAAAAATTTTTAATTCAAAATTACGAATGACTTAAATTTGTAAAAGAAGCGTCAGAAAAAATAAATTTTTATTTCATAATTTATATTTTAAATTGACATATACGTAATTAACAGTTTAAATTTACATTTTTATCAATATTCAATAAATTATTGATTTATTTCGAGTTATTTGAACGAATTATTTTGAACGAGCTAAGTTACTTGACATAAAAAAAGAGTTTGTTTAAACAACCAATGATATCATGATCGAATATGTTAATAATTTATGCAAATGAATGATTTTTAATAAGCTTAGTTACATGGAAAAGAAAGTAACATTGAGCCGCACACAATCGTGTTCCAAGCGTTGCATATACGCAGGATGCACTTTTAAGAAGTTACCGCGATTGAAGGAACGCGCTTTTTATTCTTCCGGCAGCTTGTCCTATTGTGTCGGCCGAAACCACCGTCGTCCGGGAGCTTTATCGAATAAATGAACCGACGGATCTGAAAATAACAACGTTTACCAAGTGCAATGGGCATTGTGCCCATTGACGAGCTGCGCATGTGAGCGGCTGACTTCTTTTTTCGACTTGCCTAAGTCACTTTCGTTCCTCTAATGAATCTCGTCGTCGACAGACACCATCGAACAGCCCGGCAATCGAACGGATAAATTTAAATGTGCGGCATGCAATCCCGATAATTGTTTCAAGACTTTTGCCCCCCCCCCCCATTGCGCAACAGTTCTTGTGTTTAACTATCAAACAAGTGTCAAGATTTTATTGCTCGATCAGTTATGTAAGTAGAAAGTATACTTTTGAACCAATTACAATGTAAAACAACTTTTTCAATTTTGGTTTCTTTTTTGGGAAGTGCTTATTTAAATATAAAAACGCGAAGAAACAGGATCGATAATTTAAAATTGAGAAGAAAAGACAAAAAGAAATAATGTAAGAAATAAACACGCTTACTTATAAAGTAATATAATGATATAATCAGTTGTTCCATATTTTCACTTTTTTACAAATACGCATTTCTTCATATTTCAAACATTAAAAACCATGAAAAAGTATTAAATTCTCATTAAAGTATCATTCGAAATATTTGTTTTTAAATGGTTCTAATCGTAACTTCGATCAAATGAAATACAAATTGAAACTATTTAGAAATGAGTGGACAAGGTATTAAGCAATAGGATTGAGTCGGCAAACATGCTATTGGAAAAAGTATTGATTACTGAATAGGAAAATGAATAAACATTTCCTTGATCAATCAATATAATTGAATCATGGACAATACAGCCATTCAATCGCAATAATCAATTAGTAGCTCATTTTTAATAGGTTTTAATTGGTATTTTACGTGTATATAATTAGCATTCAAAATCATTCAACTTTAATGAGAATTAACCGATTTTCATATCTACGGAATGTCGGTATCTTACATTAAGATATTTTACATAAACGTTTCGAATACCAGATATATTTTTTGTCCCATTATCAGTCAACGATGTTTCAAATTTCGACATTTTTACACGAAATAAGACTTATCTTCTTGAATACGCTTTTTTAGTATACTCTTTTCACGACTTTTCTTATATTTCAACGTCAAACTATCCAATGTCATTCGAAAAGAATCTCAAAAGTTGCAATAATCATTTGAAGATTAATGTCCTCGTTAAGAAAATGAATACTTTCTTCGAGAAAATTAAGTGTAATGGAACTGCTACTATAATTAAGCGCGCAGAAACGTGGCTTCCGCATTGATGAGGTAAATTAATGGGAGATATAATTATCATACGTCACGCGTCTCGGTGCAACCGTTCGCGCGACATCTGCGTTTGGGTTACAAAAAATCATTTCGGCCCGATGAAAAGTGCAACTTCCCGTCTCGGATGAGAATAGACGATGCAGACGAACGGTGACCGTGCCCTCAATTTTACGAGGAATTTATGTTCGCACATCCTCATTTGTCAGTTTGTTTTGTCCGCTAATGAATCGCTCGATTCACGGTGCGCCTGACTCGGTCTTACCATGCATTTGCTTTTCAGAGTCGAAAGTCCTGGTTTGTCAAAATGGGAAGGAAAAAGAAAGGGACTTCTATTGTCCGGCGCCAGCCGTCCCAGCATAATGTCCAGGCGAAGAATAAACAAGTTGGACCGGTGAAATTAAGGATAGCAGATATACTCGCTCGATTAGATAAACCGTTCGCCGATACCACGGACTACTGCGACGATGAAAATACAGTTGAATATAACTTCAAACCGAGACGAGTATTTATTAATGGACTGTGCCTGGTTTGCTTAGGTCTTTGTAAATCAGAAATCAGTTGTGAAATGTGTAAAATGGTATCGTACTGCTCGGTGGAGCATCGGCAAGACAATTACGAGGAGCATGAAACACTTTGCTCAATTTTAACAGAGCTTTGCAGGTAATTTAGTAAGGAATTGAAGTTAGCATTGAAATTTATAACAAGCAATACATCTGCAATGAAATTCGACTTGGAGATGATTCATTTTTAAGAATCTATCCTTGTTAAACTATCTCATTAAAATCCATTAAAAACTATTAAATTTGTATTAAAGTGTGGTTTTAAGAGTACAGATTTCAATTGTGAATGGGTAACATATGAAGCAATATGATTAAATCAGCAAACATCTTATTAGGAAAGTCACTCGTAATTGAATAGGATCAAATAAGTAAATGTATTGTTGGCTGAATGAGAGGTATCGAAATTGATTCCTATTAAAAAAAATTAGTACATTTGATTAATGGGCTATATATCTATTGAGTCTTGTTGTTTACTAGCGTTTTTAATAGGTTTTAATTGGAGTCTTCATGGATAAAGTTACAATCAAGAACCATTCATTTTAAATGAGTATTAATGAATTTTTATTTAACCAGGGTAATATTCAAACGATTCAATAACTGAATTATTTGAAATTTATATGTAATGTTTCTTTTTTCTTCTTCTTCCAAAAAAAATTGTTCTCAAAATTCTTTCATTGTTTAGGTCAGAAGATGGTTTTCAACTGGATTCTATTTTAAGTCCAGATAAATACCGAATTTTTCGACTAAGACTGATTGAATTAGTCGAGAAAAAGTTAAGTAGATGCTTAGAGCTGTGGGAAAAGGAGATCATTCTCTACCCGCGCATTTGTCGAATTTGTTACAAAGTCTGCGATAGATACTGTGCCGAGTGCGGCGTGGATTCGCTTTGTTCAGAAGAAGAGCATTCGCTGAAACACGTGCAATGGTGTTCTTCTTTTAAGTTACTCAGACGAATAGCGCAACTGCAACGCGAACACGGAAGTGTGAAACCTCGAATTCCAAATGTCATAAGTAATGAAGCGTACCAATTGCCAAGTCATTTTGACGAAGTAGTGGCACACTTAATTGAAGGAACGAAATTGTACGACGATATGGACACTTATAATTATGCTATCTTGTCCCATTTATCAAGTGTACCATTGACCACTCTCTATGCAATTCAGAAAACTTACGAGAAAGGTACGTGATTGAAAAGCATTTACCAATAAAATAAAGGTAGCTAGATATTAAATTCCAGTATTAAAAATGATAAAGAAAAGAAAAAAGAAACGTATTTGTATACCACTGCATTTTTTTCTTTATTTTTAATTTACATTTTTTACAATTAATCAAAGTTCGAAATCACTGTCCGTAATCGTTTTATTATTATAAAATGAGTTCTAAAGTTTTTTGAGTTTTCAACTTAAAAACTATTTTTTATTTGCACAGAGTGGCGAAAAAAGGAAAGTTTAACTATTCACATAGTTGGCGCTGAATTTGATTACGAGTGCGCGGATCTCAGGCTTTGGGAAAAAATGTTTCTGCATTTTCTTCCTGCACTTAAAGAACTGCATCTCGTCATTATCGGACCTGAACTGCAAGCTCCCTATTTTTTATTAGAAGCTCTGTCGACAGTTCAACTTTGTTCAGGCTGTGCGGAAACGAAATCCATAAAAGTCGATTTTCACCCAGGGAAATTATATCACGAAATGGTATCGTTACCAAGTCCAAACATAATATGTTTGTTTAATCCAGGACTTTATAGAGTCACTGGTTACTCTACGTCTGATACATGGCCGAAAACGATCGAACGATTCTGTAAATATAAAGTTCCCGTGGTTGTTACTTCGTACACCGAATACGAATTACCGCAAGACGTTGCTAGAATAGAATCAGTAAGTTCCATTAAAGTGCTTTTGAAACCTCAAAGAAACCACTTTGCAAGTTTGAAGCCTGATAGGAATTTTGTTAGTGACCATGTGAATCCTCTGATTTTCAAAAATTATTATTTGGCGATTGTACAAGGTAAATAAGAATACATTATATGATTTTCATTATCAGCTAAATAATTTTTAAAATCATTTTATACTGTCATTAAAATAAAAGTCAGTTGAAATAAAAGTATATTTATCAATGGAAATTTAATTATTTCTTAGCAATTTCTAGTTGAAAAGATGAAAGAAATACTAAGTGTTAAAATGGTGTAGTATACTTTTCGTAAATAATATTATATTTAAAAAAAGTGTATTTTACTGAATTAAAACCAATGGATTGTTTTGGTACACTTTTATTGGAAAAAAATCACATTAATATAACAATAACAAATATGAAAAATGCTTCGTAATATCGACAAAACACCCTGTCGACCTTATAAAATTTGAATAAAACCGAGTAAGCATAATTCATTAAAATATGAAAATAAAAATGCATCGGGACGTCCCAAAATATATATATACATGTACGTATAACATATCTTGTACTTTTCTTAGATTTCGATAATAATTTTACCAGTTTTCTTGTCGTAAAATTTGTATAAAAATAATATATGTGTACAATCATCAGAATGTATATACATCACATATATATACCTATGAATTTTTACATCAAATACATGTCGTGTCTTCATTTATTTTGACTTCTGTAAATCGTCGTCCTGATGGATTTATAATCATAATTGCTGTTACACTTTACACATTTCGATTTTTTTTTTCTTTTTTTATATTATTTAAATACATAATATTGATTCTTTTGTAACGTGTCCATAGCACCCATCTATAATTCATTGGAATATCTCATTTTTGACATTTGTTTCTTTATTCAGTTCATTACTGTTCTTTCAAAACAATCAATAATCTAAATACAATACTAAAAAACCCAGTATATTTTGCTCTGAGGTCAAAGAACATGTTTTCTTATGTTATTACCGATTAGAATTTGACATGTGGGTGTGGTCTTGTAAAATACAATATTATGAACTTTAAAAATATATTATATTCTCAAAATCATTACTTGTAAATTGAAATAAAATTTTTTGCGTCTTGCGGAAATACCTGTATGTCATGTAATTTTAATGGCATATTATAATAATTTTGTAAAAAGTATTGAAAGTAGCAACTGTACACTGTAAAAATAATTCAAATTTACATAATGCATTGAAATATGCCAAATTTCAATACAAATTGAAAATCATTCCTTTCAGAACCAAGTAACGACATTTACAATACATATGAAAATAAAATCATATATTTTGCTTATTTCAACATTGGAATATGGGAAGATTATAGAAAAAAATTATTTCTGAATGATTAGTATGATACGTCGTCAATAATATTAATAAGAAAATAATAATAAAATCAGTAAATAAAAAATTTAAGCTGCAATACTAAATATTACATAATTGTATTATCTCAATTATAATTAGGCAAGTAACTTGTATGACGATTGGTGTAAGAAAAATTAGAAGTTGATTCACGTCTTTTCAAACATTTTCAAAAAGAAACGATCTTAAGTAATTCGTCCATACGGTGAAATAAATGTCCCAAAAAATTGTATAAAATTAGTTTGAAAAAAACCTTATAAATAGATATTGTATGAGTAAACTGAAATTCATTTAACACAATATTCTGTAAGAAAAAAGAAAATGAAAAAAGTAGGCATAAGTAATAGTGTATTTCAATACAAGGTCGCGGACACCCATGTGTTAAAACAATAAGTAGTAGTCTTTTTTTCGCACTTATTACAAAAAGTATAGTATGTGACATGGGCAGACATCTAATAACCCCTGACAAATGTTTCTTGACACTCTGCTTTGACTTGTGTGAAAAAGTTCATAAAAATTGAAAATCATCGATTCTCTTTTGCATTACAACAATCTTGTAATTAACATATTTATTCTTTTAATACAAATTTTTATATCTTAATGTATACTAAAAAAGAAAAAGAAAATTGACGAAAATGCTTGATGGAAAGTGAAATTAGTTGTTCTTTCTTTGATACAGTAAATATGATTAATTTAAAATGCTGTTTCAATGAAGTATCAAGCAACAACAAGCACGTATAATACTCTTACGAGTTTAGATTTGTATGTAATAAAAGAATGGAAGCGGAATTTTACGCAAATTTGAACAAGTTAAAATCTTGCTTCACTCATCAAGCAAAAATTGCTTTAAATACAATTATAATAATTGCTTTACATCCAAGCTAAATTTACGAATTGCAATGTCATTTTGAATTTTGAAAAGTGTAAAACATTTCTTGAAATAACAATACGATATTATAAGATTAAAAAGAAGTTAATTTCATGATAGAGCACGATTATTTATTTATTTATTTTTTTTCCAAAATGATGTAATATATATCGGACTGAAAAAAATGAAAAAATTCTTAGTTAAAATTTCGTGATTTCTTTCAGTCCATCATCATAAAACATATGTATTGAAATGTATTGCCAATACTATTACATTTTACAAAAAAGATTTTAAAAAATATATCAATGTGAAATTATTATTATTATTATTATTATTATTATTATTATTATTATTATTATTTTTAATGAAGTCGTTTGTTAAAATTGACTGTAACTATTAGACTAACGTGATATTCCTGAGAAAAAATATAGATAAAAAAGGTCGACAGTTATTACCCGTAAAATTGTCCGAAAAATCGGAAAGTGTGTTTAAACACAGTTTGATCGACTTGTGAAATCGAACTTTGGCGAAGTTCTGATCAATACGAAAAATGGCTAAAATCGATTAGTGACTTGATTTGTGAACGTAAGTCACTATGAACGTTTCAAATTATTATTCTGAAATTGTTTCCATGCGAAAAAGAAATTGGACTGAATTTAATTTTGCTTACATAATTCTTAAAATCTGATCAGCATAAATGGTTGTTCTGATCTCTTCACCAATCTCTGAGGCCATTTATTTAATTATTCTAACTTTTTGCCTCAACTAAATCGTCCTTGTATCAACTATCTGGAACCTAAAATCAAGTTTAAAAAATCATCAAAAAAATGTTTATTATTTAATTTATTGATTTTAACATATGTTACACAAATTACAATTACCTTCCATTGTAGCTGAGTGCCCACACTATACAATTCTTTTATAGATTCTGTTAATGTACCATTTGCTTTCAATTCTTTGTACTTTTGATAAAGTTCGAGCGCAGCGTGCGCATCTTCCGCTGAGTCATGCGTTTCAGATTGAATTTTCTTACCAAGAAAATGCCATGTTAAAAATCGCAATGACACCATACGATGGTGAGGCAAGTGAAATAATAGAACAGTATCGATAATTTGTTCTGCAGGAACTACAAGATTGATGACTCTAAAATATAAAAAATCTGTGTATAAAAAACATAATTATATGTTAAAAATATATGCTGAATATTTCTTGAACCTTCACACACCTAAAATCATTTTTAAGACCATGCCCGACGAAAATTATGCCATTGTCGATCAAAAATCTTAGCTTTAAATAGGTTGACTTCAGCGTTGTAAGATGTTTACTGCTGAAATTAGCATCTAAGTCTCCAGGTTGAATGCCGCTAAATTTAGTTAAGTAATCCACTACTTGCTCTTGAGTACTTATATAATCATCAATAAAAGGTGTACCTTTCAAAGGACCCTGACTATAATTAAAAAGAAGACAATTTAATAATCTTTTTTTATTCTTCTTTAATATTCAATTTAAATAACTAATTATTACCCTCTGATGCATGTAATTCTTGCAACAGACATGTGGCTCGGTTTAATTGTTGACATCTTTCCATCACTTCGCAGTTCCGCTTCTTCTTGATTTAAAGTTACAAATTCAGCATCAATTCCCACTAAATCTCCTGAAAGATTCAAAATAATTATTAAAAAAGTGATTTTTAACATTCATCAACATTTACTACCGTAAAAGTAATATTATTTTTTTCTAAAATTACCTTTCTTTGGCATTTCATCAGAAGTCAATGGTGTAAAAGTTATACCCCTTGTTCCTCCACTACGTGCAATACATTTGTCTTCGCCAAAAACGTCGTAAGTGAGTGGATTAACGATTTGCATTGGTTCTGGTGCTGGAATCACGGTATAACTTAATACACAAGGAACTTTCCAATCTAGATTAAACCAAACTGCTTCTTGTGGAGTAACTGGAGATATACTAAAAATTAAGAAAATTATGAAACATTAATTAAAAAACATCGTCTTAATTAATTTGTCTATAATATGTGCATCAATGATACACGTATAATTATTTGAATGAATATTACCTAAAATCATTAAAGATATACCACTGAGAAACAGCACTTCCCGATAATTTCTCATGATAATTAGGCCCTACTTTTATAAGAGAAACCAAATTCCTTCTATCTTCATTTTTATCATCAATATAACAAACTACACCGCTAAGACTGTATTGAAGTTTCTGTACTGGGTTTTGTAATTTAGGTACACGCTGTTTTTGATTGCCACTAACTCCAGTATTTGCAGTAGAGGCGCCATTATTTTCAAAAGAAGAACCGTTTTCTACTATTGTTTGTTGTTCTTTATTAACTTTAATATCATCCTCACCTACTTTGTCTAATTTCTTAACAGACAAACAACCTTTGGCGTCAATTGAAACCTCAATGTTGTGAGGAATCCAAGAATGATAATAATAGAGATGATTAAGTGGTATACCAGATTTTGTTGTTGCAATTGTAGGTGTGTTTCCTGCACTTGTATCTGAAATTTATTTATGATTAATTAAGATTAATGTAAAATTTATTTGTAAAAGTAATAAAAAGAAAGGAAATTGTCGTATATAATAAAAAAATTTACCAGGATCACGCCCGACGTGTTTAAATCTGCAGCCGGCACGGGTACAATTAGCGCCATATCGACAAGGCTTTATAGCCATCGGAATCGGACTAGATGAAGGACTTATACCATCTTTTCCGTTCATTAGTTTTTGAACTACAATATCCATTTGATTTTGCCAAAATGTTTTATCCTGTGTTTTCAACATTAATAATGCATTATTTACATTTCGTAAAATTGTTTCTTGAATATATTCATGTATAACAACTGAATGTACCTGCTGAGTATCAAGTCCGCAATTAAGTACTAAAATTTGAGGTAATTTTGTAAGTTGCCTAGTTTCAACTGACTGCGCATATTTTTGGCACGTCTCACACCAAGCAGGAGTAGTCTTTTCTGGTCTTAAACTTTGTTCTAAAATAGTCGTAAATGGTATTTCCTGTACTGAAAAGTAAAAAAGAAAAACATTTCATTCGTTATGTTTAATTATAGGAAATTAGTATGCAATTGAATATCAGTGATTGTAAAACAAAATTAATTAAATCATCTACATTGGTGTAAATGTTTACTTACACGTATTCGTTTGTGGGTAAACTAAATTGCATAACAACGTAATAGATTGTTTTGAAGTTTCTCCACCACATTTACGGCAACGATAGATGTGAGTTTGTTCCGATCCAAATAGCCTGCTGATTTCCGTTTCCTCATCTTGCTTCAAGCTTTCCTCTAAAGATTTCCTATTATCTTTGTATATCAAACAAAGTATATTAGTTGTTGAAAAAATCATTGCACCAAAAATCATTCATGTGTAGTATTTATTTTGACATAATTCAATTTTAATTAGAGACAAAAACATAAAAAAAAGGTATATTAGATACATTGGTCGTTATAATATATTTCACATTCAGACATTAAAAGTGATCGGTAATAATTGTAAGATGAAATAAAAAAAAGGTAAAATAAAATAAGCTAATTGAATTGAACATCAAAGAAAGCAGTAACAAAACATCTAAAGGGATAAAATTAAAGAAAAAAGCAAAGATAAAATGCAATATCCTTAGAAATACAAGAAGTTGTTTATAACCATTAGTCAAACGTGAACGACATTTGCGGTTGAAATGTGTAAGTCTTGTGCTTACTTGTTTTTCTTCGGATAAGATGCTGCAGCCTTCTATTTAGAGCCGTATCTTCTTAAGTGCATAAATGTGGTGTTTATATATTCATTCTTACCTTGCTTTTTTGCTGTATTTTTTTAATTGCAAAATTTTCTTTTAATTAATTTAAAAAATGCTAAAATAAAAATATGAAAATGGAAATGTTTAAAAGACCCAATTTTAAAATTATTTCAATAAATATCAAATACTTATTTCATTTTTAATACATTTTTTGTAATATGTTGATATTGAAGTACATTTGAAATCCAATATGAGAAAATGAAGTATATTCGTCTCTTCATATGCCATGTTTCTAAACACCAGCAACTCCTGATACGACTCCGATTGCGATCAAACAAAAAGAATACAAGCCTTGCTGTGGATAAATAGAAAAATAAACACAAAAAGTGCACAGAGGGAAAATCTCTCTTGAATTGTGTTTACCTTTCGATGTGATCCACATATATTTACCATCCTCCTCTTGCTTCCGTCTTTTCTTCCTCTCCTCTTCCTGTACCTTATACCGAGACCCAAGTAAAATTGATGGAAAATCTTGCTCATTGTAAATAAATGACTTTCGATTTGGTCCAGATTTTTGGCTTGTGTTCTCTTCTTCTTCCTGCAGACGTTTTCGTGTTTCCAAAATGTCATAATGCATTTGGTACAAGATGAATCTATTCCAACTCTGCAGAATTCATAAAAATTTGAATTCATGAATTAAAGTAGTACAAAGCATTCTATTGCTTGTAAATAATTTAGATAAAATAAATACAGTAATTTGCATTTTATTATATTAATTAAGTACTTTGTGAGAATATATTAAATAAGTTATTAAAAATATTTAAATTAATTACTAACAGTTTTTGAGATAAAACGTCAATCTACAACCGCAAATTTAGTAACATTTTAGCTTGCAGTCTTTGAATATTGGAAGGCCAGTGTTCTTGCTTGCGAATAATCATAGTATATAGTTGTTTCGTAATTAATAGAATGAAAACAGTTTGGAAAGTAAATACCTGAATCAAGCCAACCAAACTAATTTTTCGTTTAGCCTCTGGGTGTAAGTCGCTGAGAATGAGACCCAGTCGTGCAGCTTCAGGCACAGTTCGAAACGCTCGCAGAAAATTTGCAGCTTGACAGGGCCAGCCTCGAGAAGTGTCCAGCATATGAAACAGGAAGCCCAATTCGCAAGACAGACAAAACTCTTTTTGACACGTGTGTGATAATAAGGTAATTCTCACTGGCTCACAGTAGTACAGCAACTATAAATCACACATGTAAAGTAAGTCATGTTATTATGAAAATTATATTCTATTTAGAAATGTTACCTACATATTATCTTAAACTATAGCTAACATTTAAGGAAAGACTCAATCTGTTAGGTATCTACATATATAATAGTAGTTTCCACTCTTTGTACTAAGTTTATACATTTAACTAAAAATATGTGAAAATTAATTACGTTTTGTTTAAGATATAAACAAGTGATTGTATTGTTTCATATAAGTTTCAGCTGTTAATTATGATAATGAACTTACTTGAAGCATGGCATTGCAATAACTATTCGGAAGTGTAGCTTCTAATCCACAAAAGCTGGTACGATTATATTGGTCAAAATCAAATTCATCGTAACCTAAACGTGAATATTTAACTTCAATTTTACGATAACGTTTAGGCATATGTACAAGGGTACCATCGTCATTTTTTGACCGTGAGTCCCCTGCGAATAGTTTAGTTACAACGCCACGACGTTTTTCCAGATTGTATGGAATCTGTAAAAGTGGTATTATTTATTTTTTTTTCTTACATGTTTATTGTAGATTAAATTCTACATTTGAAGAATCAATGTGAATAATCTCGAGAGCTGCCTTACATATAAATATCACCTATAACGCGAAAAATGAGAATGAATTATTTCACAAATTTGTAGTGCATTCTTTGAATCTAGGGGTGATTTTACATTTATTAAATGCTAAAAGACTTACATCTATTATTAATTCTTTATTTCACTTCAAATACAAATTAAGTATACACAGATTTATTATGATTTAATTTAATACTAACTTCTTGTCAAGCAACAATATTTTATATTTATCAAAAAAAGATCAATCGATCTTGATAACATTTTGTATCATAAAAATTGTTTTTTTATTGTAGCATAATTTTACTTTGATGTTAAGATCGATTAATCACTCTTATATTAATATCACGATTACTTCTTTGGTATATGAATAGATATAATATATTAGAAAAATATGGTAACAGTTTTTACTTGTAAATTATCTTCTGTGATCCTTTTAATATCTCTTCTTGTGTTTTTATATAATAAAATCACATCTAAATATAAAAAAATATGTATGACCTTTTTATTAAGGTACGTGATTTTACAAAAGTATAAGCTATCATTGTATGTATTTTAATATTTGCTC
>JABFOV010001073.1:0-28320 GCA_022817685.1 Aradophagus sp. ZL-2020
ATATGAACGTGCACGATGCTGTGTATAAATGATGGAAGGAAAATCGCGAGGTGGGGTTGACCAGTTGACTAAAAACGTACTTGTTATGCGGTTCTAGCGATACTATAGACATTGTGGCTAACTTTATTGACACCAGTGCTTGCAAATACAAGAAACCAGTCGGTGCCATTCATAATTGAAAATGTTGCTAACATTTCTGGCCGTTATTCTGTCGACACTCCTGACTGCTGTGTCGGGTTTAGAAGAAGGTATTTCAAAAATAATATCAAAAACTCAGCTAATACAATTCGAATTAGTAATAAACTAATTAATCAGACTTAAAAATAAAAGTTCTACATTATTCATTATTAATTTTCGAAATCAGTTTCTATATTATTCGATATTTGTTTCCAGAATGTTTCAGTTTGTTTCTACTTGATTTTATACACTGTACATTTAAAGTTGACCTTGAAATTTAAACCAATTCAATTGTTCTAGATTTGAAATGCTGTGATTTCATTAATTCAACGTTAATTTTACAGTATAAAACTTTAAAATTAGAGTATTGTTTCATAGTGTATACTTGATCAATTCCAATTTGCTTTCATTTGCTAGATGAAAGTTTATTGCTTTCTTAATTCACTCCATGTTGACTCGTGACCGTATAAAAATATTCTTTTTTTAACATTGCTTCCTTTTTTCATTAAAGGGGAACATTGCAGTTCAAATAAGTTCAATGGAATATGTAAACTTGTCGAGGAATGTCCAGTGATTTACGAACAACTGGTAGCCGGCGAGCCGTTAGAAACATTGTGCACCTTTTCGAATCACGAGCCTGTTGTTTGCTGTCCAACAGGCTCCGCAACGTCGAGTTCGTCTAGCAGCTCGAGTGCAACTCCGTCTTCTATTTTGTTTGGAGGCACGGACAGAGTGACGGGAATACCCCTGTCGCACCAAGTGCCTGGAAATAGAGCTGCTGAAAGTAAATATAAATTGCAATAATTCATTGTAGAACACTCACTGTAATAATAGAGTACAGCAAGTGTTGACAATGACATTTTACAATTTATATGTTTTCTTTTTTTCACCATTTTATCAACGACCGAGTCTATTTTTGCGAAAATTGCTATGCACAAATTACAATGATGGGTGTTTGACCAAATTGTATGGTCTAGTATTTTCCATCTTTAGTATTTGAAGATAAAAATTAATCACCTTGTATTTTAATTTGTAAAAGAACAAAAAATTTGCTGGCTGAATAATTAATGAACCACTCATCAAAGTAATTTGCTTCTCATTTTCACCGCGAGATTTTAACTTCTGTTATCTGTCACTTGGAGTACATTGTATGCTCATATAACTACATATATTACAACAGAATGCTCGGAATATGCTTCATCTGTCTACACTCTGATCACTCCTCCCGTGCTGACCTTAAACCGTGAACCTGTCAATACGTCATTGTGCGGTGTTGGGTCATCTCCAACACTTATAATAGGCGGTACCAAAGCAGAGCCGAAAAAATATCCGCATATGGCAGCCGTAGGCTACAATGGCCAAGATGAAATCGTATGGCTTTGTGGAGGCACTCTAATCTCCGACAGATATGTTCTCACCGCAGCTCATTGTCTTCGCTCAGCCCAATGGTAAATTTTATCTCATTGATTGAGCAAAGCATGCATATTTATATTTTATTTAATAACATCAAGAATGCCACTTTCAGGGGATCCGTCGCTTGGGTGAAACTTGGAGAACAAAATTTGAAAAGAGACGACGACGGGGCGCGACCAAAAATTTTTCGGGTCGTTGAAAAAATACGGCATCCGAGGTATAGAAGTCCGTCGGCTTACAACGACATAGCTTTACTGAAATTGGAAAAAAAAGTTCAGTTCGACGCTTGGATCCGGCCTGCATGTTTGCCCACCGATTCTTCCGACCCTGAATTAGCCGTTGCCACTGGTTGGGGTCGGGTTGATTGGAGTAAGATACATCTATTGTATATTCGTCTGCGTTAAATTATAAAATATATTAATTAGATGATTAAATTATATACAATTGAACTAGATTATACAAATACATTCAATTATAATTTTTTTGCAGCTGACAGTGAAGGATCAGAGGATTTACTACAAGTTACGCTCACGATTGTATCCAACAGTAGATGTAACCACTTTTACAGAGATGATGATTATAGATTAAGAGATGGAATTGATCCAGACTCACAATTATGTGCTGGAGAAGAAGGGAAAGACACATGCCAAGTATGTCAATCGCTTTATGAAAACCGTTGAACCAATCGAACATTATCCCACGAGTGAACTGCTTCAAAAAAGAAATTTAATAGTATCTATATCAAGTGAACAATTTGATTGATTTCACCGAATTGTTCACTATGTTTACCAAATTAATTTTAAGAAATTTTATAGTAACTTAATAATTTTTATAAATACGCTGTTAAACAAGTGTCTCATTTTGAGACATTTTTATGTTTAAGACATAAACAGTGTAGATATTGTTTTAATAAAATTATATTTATTTCAGGGAGACAGTGGCGGACCATTAGCAATTTTCAATAAACGACACCATTGCATGTATGATGTAATTGGAGTTACTAGTCTTGGTCGATTTTGTGGTAGCATCGTACCTGGTGTATATACAAGGGTGTCTCATTTCATACCCTGGATAGAAGATATTGTTTGGCCATAGTACAAATGGTTTAATTCATTTGCATTTATAACATCTTGTTTCTTTAATAACATAAATTATCATAAAAATATCTACAATATCCAAATATTCACTTAAAGAAAAAAAATGTCTTTGTACTGTCTCATAATTTTAAGAAGAGTGACCATTACATGATCAATTGAAATCATATCATCTACATTTCTTATTTCGTTATACCTCAACAAAATTATTTATATTTCATTTAAATAATTTTAAGTAATGCTTGTATTGCAAATGCAACTCAATCAAAAAGACTGTTTAATATTTTTAATAAATATGATAATAAATTTATTACTGGCAATTTTTATTTGCTGTGCATAATTATATTTTCTGAAAGATCTGTCCTACAGAAATGTTTAAAAACATCTGAAGTTTGATGTAAAAATTTGCGACAATGTGGCATTAAAAGTTATATCACATGATGAATTATGTGATTTTTTCAACTGTATTACGCGTATATGTAATAACGTTCACTTTTTATGAACACTTTTTATCGATAAGATTGAATCTCCCAAGAAAAAAGAAATTGCTTGCCGTAAATTGAAAATAAGCGAAACATTTGTAAATCTCGTAATTTTTAATAATGCAAATTAATGTGCATTGTAAGTGCGATTGATGCAACTTTTAGGAATACCTAAACAAAATATAATCGCTGCTAGCCATTATACTTGTTTAGTTGTGATTACATTATAGCAAGATTAATCATATTTTACTATTACTCAGGAAATGATGTGATGATAGATTCAACGCGTAAAACAAATCAGTACCGTAGTGCATGTTCTTGTGGTAACATCTTGTGATAACTTTTGTAAACAAACTTTGATTTGCAGTTCAAATTAATATAATGTTGCTTCTACTCGTCTGATATATTTCTTGCAAGTTAAATACTAATTAAAATATATTTCAAGATCACTTTTAATTAATTTACGAAGAGATACATTAAAATGGATTTAAAGATAAGTGTTGGTCTGCTGATATTCTTTTTCTGCAAAAATGTTTCAACTGAGGTAGGCGTTTTAAATGGTAAGTACGATGAAACATTTAATTTAGTTTATTAAGTTAAAAATAAACTAATAAGTGTCACAAAAATCATAAATAATTTTTTATAATAACTTTTTTTTAGTACAGTGATATCAGGTATGTTTATTTTATGTATTATTTTGTCCTTTTCGTTTTAAATAAGTAAATTGTAAACTGTAAACCAAATTTTATTTCTTTGTGATCTTTAAAATTGTGTATATTACATTAAAAAAATTAACTTTCTAATTAGTTTCGGATGTTTTAAATACTACCACTATATTAAGCATAACAGAAGCAGAAACGTACTTAGAGGAATATTTACCAGGACAAAAGGCTGCACAAGGTTAGTTAGTTTGAAAGGAGGAAAATAATTTTAAAATCGCGATTGTTACTAGATGTGTAATTGTTACCTGCATACTGATTTGCTAAGTAACAAAATTAAAAATATACTGTTACTATTTTTAAAGACTATCTAGTATTAATACACATTTTATCTTTGAAAACAAAAATTTACTATGAAATAAATTACTTGTTGAGAAAGTCAATAATTTCTACAATTAATTTAGATCAATTTAGATGAGAAAAAGTACATTTGTCTAAAAATTGTATTTATATTTTTAACTATTTATGACTTTTACAAGTGTTGTAAAAATATTTACGTAAATATAAATTATAAATAATGATTTTTTAAACATACAAATTTTACAATACAGAATGTGAGAGTTACAAACGTGAATTTTGTTGGCGAATACTGCCGTACGCTGGTAAACCGTATGACGAAAAAAGACGTTACGTTCATGCAGGTCAAAACGCACCTTCTCAAAAGTATAGACATATGGCGGCTATTGGATATAATAACATTAAAAGCAACGGATCTAATGAAAAAATATGGCTTTGCGGTGGATCTTTAATTTCTCCAAAATTCATCCTCACCGCAGCCCACTGCTGTTTTTCTACTCAATGGTGCCATTTTTAATTTTAACAACATTATATTTTATATTTTATGTTAATGATAACGATAATTATTTGTAATTATAACGATAAACGAGAATAATTTTGTAACAGAGTACAATTTCCATAAATTTTGAACAACAGAAGTAAAATACACTTAAAAAGGGTAAAATACATTTAAATTGAATGCTGATATATGGTGAATATTATTTGCTAAATAATATTGTTCATAAGAATTTTGTTTTTCTTATCTAAATTTAATCAATGCTTAGCAGAAAAGATATTGTACAATTTTGTACAGGGGTGTTGCAGCTTGGGCAAGGTTGGGAGATTTGGATCTGTCTAGAGACGATGATGATGCCTCGCCAATGGAGTACAAAATAATTCAAAGAATTAAACACCCCAATTACTTGAAAAAATCATTTTATCATGACATTGCCTTAATAAAGTTGGAAAAGGATGTTTTTTTTACACCATACATACGGCCGGCTTGCCTATTGCATCCTAAAGAACATGAGCTAGAGTCTGCTGCAATCGTTGGTTGGGGTTTAATTAATTGGGGTAACAATATAAACCTAATTTAATTGTGCAACTAAAGAAAAACAATCAACATATATTGATTGTTATAAAACTAAACGAAATTTTGTTTCATGTAGATGATGAAAAAACTTCATCCTTCTTGCAAGAAGCTTCAGTGAACATTGTCAACAATACACACTGTAATACAGTCTACTCAGATAATAACGATAAATTAAAACAAGGCATTGTTTCAGACTGGCAAATATGTGCTGGTGGTGATGGCAAAGATACTTGTCCGGTAATATTTCAGTGAATACAAAATCGTTATCAGCGTTAAAATACAAATACAAATTTCAAAAATAATTATTACAGGGAGACAGTGGTGCTCCACTTGCTACTTGCAACCTTAAGGAGTTCTGTCTGTGCCATATTATTGGCATAACAAGTTTTGGAAAAACTTGTAATGGTCAAGTTCCAGGAGTATATACGCGTGTTTCACATTATATATCATGGATTGAAAGTATTGTGTGGCCATGACTTTTATAACAAAAAACGTTTGAATCTTGTTACAGTATTAAAATAAAAAAATGTTGGTATTAAGACATATCTAGTTTTATTTTAAATTATTTAGGAAAAACTAGTTGTATTAAATATTATGTGTGATGCTGATTATACTCAAAAGAAAATTAACTATCATTAAAGTCATATGTAATGATTTTTTATATTCATATAAACAAAAAGATAATTTGTTAAGTCATAATACTCCTTTTTTTATTTTAAGTAATTTATACAATTTTAATATATTCTAAGAAAATAATATACCATCTAATTATGCATTATCCATTTTGTACCATTTTAAAAAATTTTAATTTTAAACATGAGTAAAATAATATGGTACAAAATAGAAAAAGTAAGTAATTTTGTTTTGATCAATATAGGTAATTGTAAAAGTACATACGTATCACATGATAAAAGCTTACGTTACTCTACTTTGATTAGGTCTTGGGATTGTCGTTGTTTGAATCCTTTGACTGCTTCTTTAGTTTGTAATCTGACAATGCAGCTTTGATCGCATCTTCTGCAAGCACTAAATAATTTTTTGTTTTATAAATATAAATATCTCATTTTCATCGAATGTGAATTGTCACACAACAGTTAATTTAAATTATTCAACAAAGTTGAATCTAAATATATTACATAAAATATTGAATAATATTTCAAAATATATTAAAAAAATCTGTTCACTTACTCGAACAATGCAGCTTGACAGGTGGTAAACATAATTCTTTTGCAATATCAGTATTTTTCAATTTTGAAGCTTCATCCACCTTAAAACGATACAAATGATAAATTAAAATAACAATGTCAATTCAAATAACAAATGTTATATTTTTGTAATATTAAACAAAGTAATACGTGTCAAAGTTTTGAAAATAATATTTTATAATAATTGAATACCTTGTAAATACAATAAGATTTAATTCATTACTGTTACTTACGGTTTTTCCCTTGACCCAATCAGTTGCCAGGGAGCTAGAAGCTATGGCAGAAACACAACCAAATGTTTTGAATTTAGCATCAATAATTTTGCCATCTTTATCAACTTGGATTTGCAATTTCATGACGTCACCGCACGCTGGAGCCCCAACAAGTCCAGTACCAACGTTTTCATCATTTTTATCCAAAGATCCCATATTTCTTGGATTTTCATAATGCTCAATGACCTATAAAAAAACAATTATATTTATAAGACATAAAATTTTAAATATTTATTTGACAATCATACTTTTATATACAACTTAAAAGAATTAATTCAATTCACTTGTATCAAATAAAAATGAATTGATTAAAAGAAAAGTTTCCCAACAAAGGATTAATATCAATCATAACAACTTTAAAAATTGATTGAAAATTATTACAATATTTTATGGTTTTAAAGAGCGAAGGTAATTTGTTTTATTAAATTAAGCAATCTTTTTTACAGAAGCACATACGTTGATTCAACGTTGAGCTTCAGAGTAACTATGTAAACGTAAACACTTAATGTAAATTTACAAACGTAGTTAAATCAACATTGACGGTTTAATTATCAATCCTGATTCAATAATAAAACATAAACTTTCTTTGAACTTGTCATCATCCAACATTTAATGCTAACTCTTTGTTAGCATTTCGTCAACAAAGAATTAACGTTTTTCTTTCAAAGTTGAATCAACTATTACGTTTTTTAAGTGTCTGACATACGATTGTCTTAATTTTATACCATTTAATAAAAATGTGCCACTAAATACAATTTACAATAATTTAGTTATTCAAAATTTAATTTAAATTAATAATTTATTATATGATTCAATTAAGTATCAACTGTCCAGGAAGTCTGCAAATGTTTTTCAGATAATATTATCAAGTTTGTTATGTGAAAGACTACATGACATTAAAAACAGTCAATTGCATTAACAGTTGTAATCATCAAAGTTGCTGAACTGCGCATATTAGAATATAGGTTATGTCAAAGCAAAACATAGCCAAACTGTGCATTTATATACTTATATACATGTGTTCGCGACTTACTTTGGGATGATAGTGCATGCAAGGCACGTTTCTTGCGACTTTGGTTACGTCGAAAGACGCAAGTCGCCGCAGTGCCATACTGACGTTTCAATCTACCAGTTTTCAGAAGTAAATCAGCGATAATGTGTTAGCAAAATAATTCCAAACCGACAGCTACTTATCATGTAATGATCAAAACTGTACTAGCTGATACTGACGGCTGACACTAACGGCATCAATTGCATGAGACACAAACACAATTGAATTTTGTTTGCTCAGAATATGCCCTGCGCAGAATATAACGTTGTGACCAATGAGCGAATGCAAAAGTAAAGTAGTTTTAACCGGGAAAATTTAAAATCGTTTCTTTAAATTGTGCTAAAACTTAAGTGCATATGCATGTTTACATATTCTATTTATTGTATAAATGTGTAGTATGAAATAATACGTGTATAATAATGTTGATGTATAATCACATAATTTTTATTAATCAACTTTTTGTTTGTATAACAAACATAAATAAACTTGAATTATAATTATAAATAGATTAATAGATATAAATGTTAAAAATAATAACTAATACTGTTATATTCATTGATTACAATACTCAATTAATTAATTATTAATTATTGCAAATCTTTTTACTTTTATTATCTCCAATTCTCATCCTTATCTTTTTTATTATAAAACACATCACATGTTCAGGATAGATATCGGTTCTCTAAACGAAAAAGAGAAATCATTCCTGATATCGACGAAAATTGGCCGAGCAACGGCGCCACCTACCGCGTCCAACTAGCGGCCAGTTACTTGTGTTATTTTGACGTGTCGGGTCAGAGAGGCCTGAGCTCGCGCCCAGCGTCTACTTCCACAAATAGTCGGTGATAAAGTGCGATGTCTTCTTGTTGTTTATTTTGTACGCGCATTACGTCGACGTTGCTCGCAATGATTGATTGCTCGACGTAATATGCCGTAGCAGCTCTCGAGACCGGGATCGCTGTGAAAGCCGTTTGGCCCAACCCTGAGACCGATATGTCAGACGCAACAATGACCGTAATGAAATTGCAGTGAAAACACTCGAGGGTAATTTTCACCTGCTTGTTTCGCCACGTTCAACTGACAACGATCCAGTTGAATCGTTGATTAACGCCTTAAAATTTTCATGCAACTTTTTAAGCTCGACGTTGGAGCGGGCAAATGACAGTTTTGATTTGTTGTCAACCATTGTTGGCTAACACCTTTATCGCGCAATTTCAATCCAAGATTTGTCGCATAAATTTCGTGGCAGTTAACTGTGAATCATGTTGCAGAGGTGTATTGAAATTTATGCACAATGGCAGTGACGCCTGCGAATGCCGTTGCGGAAGAGCTGAACGAGGACGCGGAGTCGATAAACAGTAGCGCCAATCAAAGCGGTTCCACGTCGTTGACAGTCCCGGACAAGTACGGCTTCATTGGCGGCAGAAGGCACAGTCCATCCAGGTGGTCTTGCATTAACCACGTTTGTTAATACTTGCGATAAAAAGTCGAGTTGTTTACATTCATGTTATGTAAACATATCCCATACATGTTTATGTTTTATGTCAAAATACGTTTTTTTCTGAAGAACTTTTATTACATGGTTAATACAAGTAATATTAAAGTATTTATACAAGAACATTTTAAACTCAAATTTTTTAAAATGTATTAAAAATGTTTTATCATTATTTTTCAGATGTTTTTTTGCCATAGCTTTGCATTTTGTTGCCTCTTTTGTTGCTTATTTTATATTATATTGAATACATTGAAAATATTTACTTATTTATGCAATGCAATTATGATTAAATTATGATAAATTATAAACAAGCATTGGAACCAATTTGCATACTTTATCTCAGTTTGAATTTGTTCAAGTCGGAAGTGTTGATAAGAAGTGTATTATGTGCTTCATTATTAGTTATCGTCTACGAATCTACCGATAATATATGATATAACATTGTTGAAACAAATTAGTTGTGAAAAGATAATGCTTAATATAATTTATATAGATATAAATATAAAAATAAAATAAAATAGATCTATTTCATTTGATATTTGTAATTTCATTTGACTCAATCTGTTCTATTCTAAAGCAGATGTACCACATGCCAATGTTCTATAAATATCATGCTTGATAATTTTTAAAATAATTTACGATTCATTTTTCCCGCTAACCTTTGATTATTGTTATTATAAAATAAAAAATAGTGGAAAAATATAACACTAATATTTAAACTATTACATCAAAATTGAACAAATTATAATTAAAGTATATTTTCAGAGAAAGTATTGTGACACCTGAAGTGATATTCCGAAGAGAAAAGAAATGGATTGCGATGTTGAATTCGTGGGATAGTTACATGAAATATAAGTTTTCAAAGATCAAGGAACGATGTCGAAAGGGTATCCCACATTCTTTGCGAGTGCGAGCTTGGCTGTACTTATGTGGCGGTAAAAGTTTGATGCAGCAGCATCCAAACTTGTATCAAGAACTGTTGAAAAAGTCGGCTAAAGATGAACATATAAGAGACATAAAAAAAGACTTACACAGACTGTTCCCCGATCATGAAATGTTCACCGAAAATGCACAGGGCCGGCATGAACTGTTCTGTGTGCTGAAAGCATATTCCATTCTGAACAGCCAAGTTGGATACTGTCAAGCACAAGGAGTGATTGCTGCGTTTTTGTTGATGCATATGCCAGCTGAACAGGCCTTCTGGTCCTTTGTTGCAATTTGTGACAAATACTTAATCGGCTATTACAGTCATAATATGGAAGTGCTTCTGCGAGATGGTAACCTTTTGTTTGCGTTACTCAAAAAGGTTTCACCAAGTGCGTACAAACATTTGGTAAGCATTACTCATCTTACTGTAAATTACAATCTAAAGAAACGAATAACGTTAATTTAATATCTCAAATGATAATGATACAACAAGAAGTTTTTATTTCTTCTCCAGCTACGTCTCTAATCTTTATTAAATTATTGTCATTCATAATTTTAGTCAATTGTATCTTAAAAGATTGAAAAATTAAAAAGAAAAAAAACAAACAAACAAAACTTGTATAGTAGTCAGACATAATTTAACACTTGTATTGAATATCTTTATCTTAATGACATTTTCATTGATGTTTAGTCATAAGCTAAGAATGTTAATTGATATAAAGTTGATCAATTTTTATTTCAATTTTAAAATAAGTTTTATTACTTTTTACTTACTATTGACTTAAACCTACACTTGACCTACTAACCACGCGTATTATAATATTTAAATTGTCCTTGAACAGGAAAAAAATGTTGGCGTATGTCTTTCTGTTTGTGAAGTAAAATTGATAAATTATATAATTAAATATGACTTTGCAGCACAAACAGAACATTGACCCCGTACATTATATGACTGAATGGTTCTTGTGTGTGTACGTACGAACACTACCATGGGAGACTACTCTGCGAGTTTGGGACATGTTTCTTTGCGAAGGTGTTAAAGTCATCATCAAAGTTGGACTAGTTTTATTGAAAGGTTGCTTAGGACGAAATGATGTCATCAAGCAATGTCCGACAATGTATGAAACTCTGGAAATATTACGCAAACCACCAGAACACCTTGTTGAAGAAGAGGCTCTAATTAAGCAGGTTTGTAATTTTAACACATTATATTATTGAATAATTATAGTTAATTATATAATAAGCGTTAATTATATAATTAACGCATTTTCTGGGCTACTAATTAAATATTTCATTTTAAGTACTTTGGAAATTTAAAAATTAAGTTTTACTGCATGCAGTTTTAATACTTTCAATTTTAGTAAATTAAATAACTAATTATTATTGTCTTTGTTTTAGATACAGAAATTAAACATAACCGAAGAGGAATTCATTTACGAGCACACAAGGCAAACTAAAAAGATGAGAATGAACTCCGCCAACAAGCAATCTCATAATTGAATGATTAGTTAGATTTTTATTAGTTTTGTACTTCATTGTTGTATTTTTTTATGCTATATTCAAAGTCTCTGGAAATTTATTTTTACATAATAATAGAGATCTGTACGCATCGTATACATATAAGGAACTAAAATGTATTCCAATTTTTTAATAATATTGATATAAACAATTTAACTTTTTTTCATTTCTGTTACTTTTTGTTTCTTCTAATTTTAATTTACTTTGAGTTTCTTTATCTATTTGTTTCTCTTTTTTTTGTTTCATTTTTAAAATCAATTTGAAAAGCTCAATTTATGATACATCAAATGATATTTTTTTTTATTATTATGAACGACTTATAAACTCGACGAACAAGATGATATTAACCTGCCTGTGTCTTTTTTCTACAGTCCTTTATGAGGCTTTCAAGTGGCTCTTTGTACGTTCAGGGCAATTTTTGGCTAATCTGTCAAATTTTCTACTTTGTACAATTTTTGAAAGTTGTAGTTTACTAGTTGGACAAAGTCATAGGGTTAACTTATTTTCTAAGCAATTTTGTATGTTGATAATAGTTTGTACAAACATGCGTATTGAAACCGCAATCCATGGTATTGACTATCTGTTTATACGTTTTTTAAGCCAATAAATTATTGTGTTTGTTCAGATACTTGCTCAATTTATTTTGTACGTGTTTAGTAATAAGGTGTATCTTTTAAGAATATAAAGGAACATAATACATATTTTTTAATTTGTTCTAATTCTAGTACTGAAAATATTTACATTTATAAATATACATTTGCAAATGATAAATTGTCTACGTTTTCTCCCACATAGTATAAGCGTAAACTGGGGTAACTGGGTGCAAGAGTAAATTGCTAATTAATTCTTATTTTTTTTCAGCTAGTTACTTTTCACTTATAATTTGACGTTTTTTCCTTAACCTGCTTAAAACTGGTAATTTTTCTCTTGCTTTTTATTTTTTTAGTCATTAAAAAATATATTATTAAAATTTTTTTTAATTATTTCAACTTATTTTTAAGTTATTTCATTACATTTTTAATGTTTTAAAGATTTTATTATGTTTATATCTCAATGATAATATTGATAAAGTTTTAATAAAATAAACTTCAATTTACTTAAAAATGAATTTATTCAATTAGTAAATAACTTGGACATATTTTAATTAAAATTAGTTATAAATAATTATAGTAAATAATTTCTTTGGTTAAAATATACATATATTGTATTTCACTAGATTATAAACTGTGTATATAAATATAAAATGAATATGAGCAAAACTATTAATTATAAGACTTTTTAATATTTTTTAATATCATTCTTGAATAATATATTTATAGAAGGTGTGAATAAGAGAATCTTACATTTAAAACATGTCACTTTGCAATGTTATTTCGTTAAAACTTTGCAATAAAATTTCATTTGACGACATTTTTAAAGCAGCAAAAAAGTGAAATGCATAAACTTTCATTTGAAATAATAATGATGATTTTGTTTGTACTATTGGCGCACAACTCACAAATTTGACGGAATCGTGGAAATATACCAACGACAATTATTATCTTGATTGCTGGTTGTTTTTACTGGCCGTTTTGAACCTCCAAGAGATGATTTTCATAAATCCAAGGCATATTTTGACCAAATTTACAGCGATGTGCTGCATTTCTTGCACTGTACAGCTTCTGTAAATATAATATATATTTTAAATATAATTTATAGAACAATTTAAAAAAAGTAGTTTCTTAAAATTATTAATTTTTAAAATCATTATTGTAATTTTATCATAAAGTTAATAAAATTACTGGATGGTCGATGTAAGCTTCGCAGCCGTAACACCACACAGATAAGTCACTGAAACTAAGTGTCATTGGATGTTCCGTTTCTTGATTATGAGTCAAACCATGTTTATTAACGCTTCGTGAACAATAAACATTGTAACAGTCCAAACAAATCCAATTTTCCACCGTGCTAGCACAATTTTGACATGGGATATTTACATCTATGCCTGATTCAGGTACATCTTTAACGGTTTCTACATGAGGGCAATCCCGCAATGGGATCACTGCGAACATTTCTTCATTCAACAAAGCCTGAAATTATAAAATTTTGTTAAATACTATAATTTATTTAAAAGATACAAATTATTCAGATGAAATTTAATTAAAATTAATAATAAATATTATATTTACATGAAAAAAATCTCAGTGAGAATAATAATAAAAACAAAAACTTATATTTATGGAAATTAAAATATCAACTGACGTTTAAATTTTCTGATAAATAATTTGAAAGTGTTCCAGATGATGCACTGGTTCCAGAGGCAGTAGCATTCTGGCTACAACTTGGTACATTTTCACTGTTCCGATCTGATCCCTGTCCAGTTCCCTGTTTTGATTCTGGATCGGTATCACTGCATCCTTTAATACCTACACACAATTATTTTTTTAATAAATATTAATAAATATTAATTTTTAGCAAATCTTACCTTTTTTTGAGTCGTCTGAGAGAATCCCATCCGTTGATGTTTTTATCTTAAGATTTTCAGTATCGTTTTGAAGTTTTGACATTTCCTCGTTGACTACTTTCTTTTTGTCTGATGATAAATTTAAGTTCTGTTTCTCGTTCTCTATTTCTTCAATGGCTATTTTCACTTCCGACAAACTTTCTCGTAAAAGTACGTCATGCTCTTTTGGCAACAACAACTGGAATTTCAAATTCGGCCAATACTGACGATGTGTTTTGAGCGTATTGTTGATTGAGAAAATGGCGCTAAGGTTAGGCATAGGAGTAGGATCTAGTAGTGGCAAGGGATCCCCCAAAAGTGTTTTTGTGCACATTGTCATTGCATAAGATATTGAGTTTATGTTATAACCGCCCTCCAATGAGAGAATAATGCGACCATTCGCTAAAGATGAAAGCCAATGGGTGAGATGCCCATACATTTCGGGAGAAACTTTACAGCCTAAAATGTGATAAATAAAAATAATAATTACATGCCATAATTTGTTTGTTTTTTTTTTTAATAATTTTTTGGTAAGTAAAATAATAACTTAAATGAGGTTCAATATGATAATTTATATTTAACATGACACTAAATATTAGTTTACAACTCTTAAAAAATTATTTTCGACAACTAAATATTTTTTAATTATTTTATATAAAATATTGAATAAATAAGTTAAAAATGAATACGTTCTTCAAAATCTTAATTAAACAATAAATTTAAAAAACTTATTTTAACTTATTTTCATCATAGGATTTTTCTATCTTTTTCTTTTTTGAAGATATAATTTATATTCTAATAATTAAATAAAACAGGGCATTATTTGAAATAAATTATAAAACCTACTATTCAAAATTAATTACAAACCTCCTAATGGATCTCCTATGCAAGCATCGAATCCTGCAGATACCAAAACAAGTTCTGGATTAAATTGATAAGCGATGGGTAAAACTACTTGTTGAAACGCTGCAACGTATTCAGGATCCCCCATTCCTTTCTAAAATGTAATTTAAAATTTAAATTGTTTGTGCCCTTTCGAAAAAATATTAGATTGTATCAACCATTAATAGAATACCTCATTACGATTCTAGAGTTATACCAATATTCGACAAGTTTGAATTCATACTTTTTTAAGTACAATTCAGTAGACTTCACTTTAAAGATAGAAATTGATGTGCTCAGACAGCGTTTTCAATATTTTAGTTTCTATTTATTAAAGTGGAGTACACAGAACTGAAATGTATAAATTCAAAGTTCTCAAGTTCATAGATATTTAACATACTTCAATAATTTTTTTACAACATCTTATGTAAAACATGTATTTTATAACAAAATTACGAAAATATTGTCTCAAACAATGCATAAAATAAAAATGGGAAATATTTACTTTGTTCCAAGGCACATTTACTATAAAACCTTCCCCTTTTCCAACTCCTACTTTATCATAATTCGCTTCTTTGGAATTTGGGAAAAATGATCCTCGGTCATAACGATGGACAGATATGTATAAAATGGATGGATCATCTTCAACAATAGATTGTATTCCGTTGCCATGGTGTATATCCCAATCAACAATTAATACTCTGTTGATGATAATTCCAAATCATGTTAATGTGTTGTTTTCTCATAATAATAAAGCTCACTTAATGAGCAAATCATTAAACCTAATTACTTTTTCAGGTGATGAAATTGCACAGCATATTTAGCGGCCATTGCAACATTATTAAAAATACAAAATCCGCAAGCAGCATCTGGTTCCGCGTGATGACCTGGAGGCCTAATAATGGCCATGCCACACTGGATATCTCCGTTTAACACGCTATCCACCACTTGCAACAACGAGCCAGCAGAAAGACGTGCACAACGTTCTGTTTCGTCATTTAAATAAATTGAATTGTAACTGGATGCAAGCTTTTCCAAATCACGCCGCTTTAGATCTGCTGTACTTTTTATAGTATCTAAGTAATCCTTTGTATGTACCAGCAGTAACTCTTCATCCGTGGCTAATCTTGACTTTTAATTTGAAAACATCATGTCAGTAATTCATAGAATGTTACTAAGCTGAGCAAAATTATAAAATTATTTTTAAAATAATCATAATATATATTTTATTTACCTTGAGAAGTAAAGATCGCTTCAAAACTCCTGCTTCGTGGCATCGTGCCCATATCCCAGTAATTCTCTCTGGTTTCTCTGGATGAGCATCATCAGAAAAGTCATAATGTTTAGTCATTATTGTGTCATAAATAATTCCTAATCTTAGTGGCGCTTTATTTAAATTAGTCACTAAAAAAATTAATAATTCATTATCAATTAAGAATTAGTAAAAAAATACTTAAACTTAATTTGTAACTTTTATATTATACATTAAATTTACTAACTTTGAATAAGCAAATTAAACTTTTTTTCAATTTCTGCTTGCTGTTCAAGCGAAGAAACTGGATAACAATTTCGAGTTTCATATACTTCAGGTTTATGAACAGTACCTCTGAAACGGGTAAATATAGAGCATTTTTTTTACTTTGTACATTTTGGAGTTTGATAATTTCCACTATTATAAATAAAATATTATTCAAACCTGTAAAGAATTACTGGTAAGTGTCGACTTCGCTTTTCATCTACACTGCATGGAATACTGTTAATACTGTAAAGATCTTGATACTGATAGCAATTCCAATAAGGTTTATGCACATAAATTACATTTAAAATTGTGTCCCGTATACTGAAACACAAAGATATTCTCATCAATATGTCAATCAATACTGTGGAGGTAACTAATATAATACAGCAATGGTTATATTATTATTTTTTCATAATCAAAATTTACCTGTCTGAAGGTAATTCTAAATTTTGCAACATTGGACATGGGTCACCCAAAAGTGTGCGAAGAGTCAAAGCAGCGCTTTCTGCTAATGATTTTAAATAATATCCTCCCTAAAATAACATTTTTCATTATTTCAGTGCAAAGAATTAATAAGTTTATAAATTAATTAATACAAAAATTGACCATGAATAACTACTTATCAGAGCATGACAATTATCTCACCTCCAAAATTACAGCAACCTTTCCTGATGCTAAACTCATTAATGAAGATAATAAATGCGCATAACAAGCAGGCGTTACTTCCATTTCCCCCTAAAATTTAAAGACAAATTACAAAAATTTTCATAAAATTAATAGTATAGAAAGATATTAAAACTGTTATTATTCTTATTTAACTGATAAAAGGAAAAAGTCAATAAAATATTATAACAAAATAACAACCTTTTCATCACCTACTGAAGAATCAAAGCCAGCTGATACTACGACAAAATCAGGTGCAAACTACAAAAAAAAAAAAAAATGTAAAAATTATCATGTTTTTACCTCAAGGCATCCGACTGCTGCATCATAGCCAGCTGAAATTACTATGAGATCCGGTTGAAACTAAAATTTAATCAAGTTTGAGTTTCATGCTTAATTTATAATTAATATAGATTTTTTAATTACTTTATAAATGTTTTAGATGGCAATAATTTTATTTAGTAACGCTTAGATACTTTTAAAAATCATTTATGGTATATATTTTTGAAAACTTTTATTTTTATTTTTGTTCCTCACCTCGTAAGCCATAGGTAATAAAACTTGTTGAAAAATTGCAATATAATCCGCATTTGTCATGCCAGTTTTGTTTAAAGGTATATTGAAGTTGTAACCTTCTCCAGAATCTTCTCCAATATAATCGAAATCCGATTCTCTTAAATTTGGCCAGAATTCACCATATTCGTAACGATGAATTGAAAAATAAACAACTCTAAAGAAACGAGTATTATGAATCATATAAATATAAAAATGCATTTTCAAAGCAAAACTGAATTATGAGAATTTTACCGAGGATCCTTATAAAACATTTGTTGTGTTGCTTGTCCATGATGAACATCCCAATCTACAATCAGTATCCTTTTCGCTAAATCAGCTTGTAGAACCTTTTCAACAGCTATTGCAACGTTGTTGAAGTAACAATAACCGCAGTATTCACTTTTCATTGCATGATGTCCAGGAGGTCTAGAAATATTAACATAAAAATCATAAATAGAGGTTAATTATTGTTTAATTAGTTTTTTTTTTCATTATTTTTATTCTAAGAAAAATGTTGATTATTCTGTATTTGAGCATTATGTTAGTAACATTAATAATATATTTTAACAAATATTTTAAATTATATAAGTGAATCATTATTTTTTCATTTTATTATTCTGAATCAAACCACTTATATAGAGACTTTACCTTACAATTGCCATTCCATTTTGTACTTGTCCTTTACATATACTTTCAACTAAGTTGATTGTAGATCCTGTTGCCAGAAGGGATAACTTATAAGTAGACTACAATGCAAAATAAGATAAAATCAACAAAAAATTATCAAATTAAAATAGAAAGAAAATCAACACTAAAAATAAATGTTACCGGATGAAAATAAACACAGTCGTATTTAGAAGCAAATTTTTCCAACTTCTCGAGATCATTACAGTCTTTAGTCGCTTTCAATAGTTCTAAGTGTTGAAGATCATGCTTCAGCAATATTTCTTCTTTGGTTGCCAGTCTGGGTTCAATTAATTGACATCTTTTCACCAGACCTAGTTCGTTACACCTTGCCAAAATTTTGGAGAACCTCTCAGGACATTCTGGATAATTTTCATCCCACAGACATTTGTGCTCCACCATTGATTCATCAAAAACAAGTCCTGTGTCTTTTCTCTGCAAATTTTGCAATGCTGTCACTGATTTGTGGTAGATGTCAGTAATCACAGTTTCGTGACACTTCTTTTCTTCTTTCTTACGCTGCATTGCTTTCTGCTTTGCTGCGATGATTACTTGAGAAGCTTTGGCCTGAATCAAACGACACTTGGATTAAAACCTTATCAAAGTAAACATTAATTCAAGATATGAGAAATTATCGCAACAGTAACTTTTATAAACTCTTAACAAATTATTCATGAAATTTTTTTTATTTATCAGCATAAACACAAAATGTAATACTTATAAGATTGTTTTATCTCAAAATAAAAAAAACTGTTATTCTTTTCAATGAAATCAAAATAATTATGAGTAATATCGGGTGATTCTTTATAATTGATAAATTTGAAAACATATACATTTAATCATTTTTTAATTTTCCTTAACATAAAAAATCTTGTTGAAAATAAGATAATTAAAAATGATAAATTGTACTAATAAATTGAAATTAATTTCATATAAATTGTATATCTAGAATAAAAAATTATAAATCACTTACGTTGATAACTCTCACAGATGTTCTTTTACTATTAGCCCCACTTGACATTTTGTTCTTTTTTGAATTCTTCCTTGACGACTCGATGGTTTTCAGCAATTCGATTTCACTGTCCGCCAACTGTTTCGCGGCAGCGAACAGGTCCTTAGACTCCGCACCAGACTGATAACAAGGCAAGAAACTCTCTATTGTCGTCTTGTTATACTCGATTTGAAAAGAGAATTAGACCAGAAAAAGGGGGGAATAAAGATAAAAAAAACACAATAAATTACAATAGCGTCGACGGTGAAACTGTCCCCTACGTCATTGTGAAATTGGCATTGAATATTTAATGTGTAGGAGTAGTGGTGAGGTTAGGTTGCATTCTTACTCAGTAAAAGGACCATATACGTCGATTGAGGAAAAAGTGGTCTATCTAGAGTTCCCCCTCCACCCCTTTAATGAGATTCGATCGAAAGACGCGGATTTTCCGCGAAATTGCCAACGGCGCTTACCATTCGCGCTCGCTCTTGTTGTTACTTTCACAGTGACATCCAAATTTCAAATGTGGGCCATCAAAATTTTCCAATTATTTACTACTGCCTGTGTTTCATTTTCGACGCTACGGCGACCGCGTTTTTTTTCTTTCTTTTTGTTTCGCTTTGAAAGGTGATTTGCAAACAAACGCGTATTCAATTGAAACGGGCAACTTCAGAGTTGTTTACCCAGTGAAGTTTGTCGAATGTTGTGTGCGGGGGTCGGCAAAGGAAATAATCTGGCGACAGTGTAAAAAAACATTGTTGACAAGCCGGCGTTGTTTACTGTTTGCACATCAATAAAACTGGACCAAAGAAATAAGAAGTTTTTTCAGTATTGATTTAAGTTAGTGCGAAATAAGTGATGACCTGAGAGGAAGAAAACATTGATTAACGGTATTAATTTTCATTATTTAGATGATCTTTTAATTATTTTTTAATAGAATTGAACGTAAAAAAACATTTTTTTTCCTAAATACAGATAAAACTTGTTGATGACAATACAAAAACATGTGGTACAGTAAAAATGTAATTTTTTTTTTTTATTGTCATTAAATTAATTATTATTGCAAAACGTCAAGTAATAATGAGGATAATTATTGATACTTAAATTATCACAAATATTAATGTTAAATTTAACAAAAAATATGTATAATTATGTATATATATACATAAAAATTTTGCAACTCACTGTTACAAAAATAAAGACAAAATAGTAAAAATCGAAGATGAAAAAAATTTTTCATTTTTTTATCTTTGTTAAAACTTAATATTTATAACACTGTGTCTCTTTTTATAACTTTGAATTGTATCAATCTCTAATACATGTGTATAAATTAAATTATCAGTATAAGATAAGCAGTTTAATGACTTTTTAAATGTACAAATAATAAATGACTAAATTTACTAACCTGATTATTAAATTAATTTGTTTTCATTTCATTGTTTTTAATTGCTTGTAAAGACGCTTCTTTGATTTTTTCTTTTTTGTCATAATAAATGACGTAAGAAAGTAAGGCTGAAAGGTCTGCGACGCCATTGCCATATCGTAAAACTTGAAATAATCATATTTTCCCGCGCTCATATCGCAGTTTTCTTGTTCCCTCTCCTGCGCACAAGCCAAGTGGATTCCAGTCATCGTGCAAAGTTCATACATCCAGCAGGCAGTATCCAGTAAGAATGGCTGTCGTAGCGAAGAATTTACAAATGCTTAGGCTGTCGATTGGCAAAACAAACGTGTCCGTCAGGAGGTAAGTTAAACGTAAATCAAAGTTGAAAGCAAGTGCACAATAAAAAGAGAGGTCATTCTTTCATTCCCTTTCATTGCTTTTGTTGCATCAATCCTGTGATCTATTTTTAATCACATCTAATTCAATGGGTACAGGATCTAATTTTAATTTATTTCAGATGTTTGACAAGGTCGTCCGGACAGGAGAATTTCGCCAAAGCATTTGCGTCGAGATTAGACTCAACCAAAAAGTCACACTCAAGAATGCTGTCAGATAAAGATATTATTTTCGCTTTATATACAGAAAATATTATTCCAAGTCACACGGACCCATATCTGTCTACTTAGTAAGTCTTGATTATTTTATTTATAAAAAATTTATTTCTTTAAAGAAAATTAAGAATAAGTTAATGAATAAAAATGTTAATAAAATTTATAGTCAAAGATTGAAATAACAGCATCAATTGATGATTGACAAGACAATTATTGATTTTATCTTTCACATGTGTTATGAATCAGAAAATATTGAAGAAAATATTTTTACGATTGGAAATTTATAACTATGTTTCTGAAGAAATAAAAGTTGTGAGGAGACATTTATTCTTTTAAATTTAATACAATAATATTGCGACACTATTTAAAATATATATAAAACTTTTTAGAATATTTGCTAAGAAAGATTTCATCAATGTTCATTTAATTAAATGAGTATTATAAAACATTGTGGAAATCTGATTTTAGGAAGTTTCACAAAATTTGATCAGACTTAAATAATAGCTAACTGGTATAGGTAAAATATTTAATTTTTGGTCACTAAAATTATAATTAAATATTTTATTTGATAACAGTAATTTAAGAAAAGTTTGAATATATTCTAAGCAAAAGTTTATGAAATCAATATAAGACTTACAAATTAGTGGTTTATTGTTTCATTAATAAACGTTATTTGTGAAATTTCTTGAAAAAAAAAACAAACAAATTATAAAATAAATAAAAGGTTGACAACGTCAATAAATAACTGTCGAAAATTTAAAGCCAATGAAAATAAAAAATGGATAATTAAATGTGGCTGAAACAGACAAAACAGTTGGCTCATCGCAGTCACTTTGCAGTGAAAAAAATGTACGTTTAATTGATTCAAAGAAGGAAGAATTGAACTGCGGATTGATAGGATCATGGATGGTTAAAGTAGGGGAGCTGGATCAAGCACTCCATCTGTGGCAATACACAGGTGGATTCAAGTCAATTGATCAAGCGCAAACTCTACTCTCATCAGACAAAGTAATCATGCTAACTTTATTATTTTTCAATGTCAAAATCATTATGCTTGTATATAGATCAAATTACGAGTGGCCATGTAACCTTGCACTAAATGATGCTTTATATTTTAGGATTACCGAGATTTGCTGAAAGAACGTAGCAAATGCTTGAGATCACGTCACTTACAATACATGTTGGCATTTAGTTATTGGCCACAGATTGAAAAGAGGACGGGTTCAAATATATATGAAGTGAGAAGTTATACTCTAAAGCCTGGAACAATGATAGAATGGGGAAATAATTGGGCCAGGGGCATTAATCATAGACGCAAGTACAATGAAGCATTTGCTGGTCTATTTTCGCAAGTCGGACGACTATGCGAGGTTTATCATATTTGGTGTAAGTTTATGTTGCATTTTTTTTTTTTAAATTTAATATCATTAGTGTTATCTTATTACACGTGTATATAATTATGATTATGTAAATGTAAATTTATGCTTGAATATTAGTACAGTAGTTCATGATAACATTAAAATAAGGAATACATTTTTCTTAATTAAAGATAAATGATAACAAGTTTATGTAATTACTCTATCTTTAACTGGAAAAAAGAACCTGTGTTGAAGAAAATTTTGTATATTGAAGATGTTGCCGTTTAACTGATATTCAGTTATTCTTTTTCACGCAGAGATCTTTTTATTGTAATTTCGGAACTCAACTTAAAGATAAAAAGTAATATTTTCATGATTGACAACCGCAAAGGAATGTAACATTCTATTTCGGTCATACATTGTGAAAAGTTCAATGTTCAACTAATGATGCAAATTGACGATGCAATTTGTGTGGCGGCGGCTCTCGTTTGCTATCATCAATTTTTTACTGTCGATGAAAAATGTACCATTATAATAATAATAATGCTTTCAGGTTATAAGGATTTACAATCTAGGAAAGAAGCTCGAGAAAACGCGTGGCGGGAACCTGGTTGGGACGATTGTGTAGCTTATACCGTGCCTTTGATACAAACCATGCATTCCCGAATTTTACATCCGAATTCATTCTCACCGACCCAATAATTTTGTACGAAATATTAAGTTTTGTATCATTATTTTGTAACTATAATATATATAATAATAAAACTAAGATATTTACATTACATCATCCAACGCTTAATTCTCTCGCCAACAGAATAATCCAGTTCTTCGTTTTCTTGTTACTTTAATGATGAGTTATTTTTACAAGTCGGTGGAATTGGAGATTTTTAGTAGAGACGACGAAACACGCGAACGAATATAAAAGTTACGGTCGTGGTAGTAAATTCGAAGGCGCAATTGTTCTATCGCGTGGATAATAAAACAGATTTGCCGTGCGTTGGCAGTTACGCGACACAAGTTACGATTAAAAGATTGTGGTGCATCCACGCCCAGGTCATGTTTAGGATTCTTGCCGTTGCGTGGAAACCCATCGGCGATACGAGAAATTCAGGAAACTCTCTTCATTTGTATCGTATTGTCTTGCAAAGCTGGACCTTAAATTCTACGCAAATTTTACTGCTAGGGTTTAATACGCGTTCACATATTGTCAACTTAAAGTTGTCTAAATGATTTGTAGACATTTCATTTGTTTAATGTACATTTCTTTTCTTTTAAGCATTTAAGTATATTATTGATTCATAACTTATATTATATTTTAGTCCCTTTCAATTTGTTTGAACAAAAAATGAAAATTATTGTAAAACAAGTCGACACAATGATAGTTATTAAATTAATTGTTGTTGAACTCATGGATTTCGTTGATTATGTAGTATTCGGTCGGACACGCGACTATGAGTCGCGGAGAAAATTAACAAGAGATGAAATTAAAGGGGATGATGGCCTGATAGATGGGGTAACAATGTATTATGCCTTATCCGTGAACTCCCGTCGTAACCGCTAACTCCCACCCACATGCCCAGCAGTTCAGTAACTGCAACCAAATTGACTGTTACTAGACGATCTCGCCTTTCTTCGCGGATAAACGATCATTTATCACGTCTCGCTGCATTCGAATATTGACTTCGTTTCTTAATGATCAATTATTGTACTAGTAAAAACAAGCATCAAAGCGATCGTTCTCATTGCAAGTTATCTTAATTTTTTGTTGTGTTTAATTAATCAGACATTTAAAGTACTCCGAAAAAAGTAAAAAGACTTATAGTTTTGGATACAATATAATTTTTGTATGTAATAACTATGTATTTGGCATAATTCATTGCTTTATAAATATATTTTATTTAATTTGAAAACGTTGATTAAGAAATTATGTGTGGATTTAATATATATTGTATATTTATATCTTTTTCCAGATGCATGTTGAATGCCTCAAGACTAATTTAAGAATAATTCATATTACTACAAGAATACAATTTCCTCAGAACTTTTATTTCCATTACAGAAACTTGTTTTCAAATTCATTCAAGATTTTCTCACGTTACATCACACAATGTTTTCATGATAAGCATGGTGCAATAACGTGACACACAAATCATAACGCGATTCATAACACGAAAGTACTCAATGTGTAGTAAAAAAATGCAATTATTAAGCATCCATTGTTAATGAAATTATTTGATATTTAAAGCGCTGTTGCGTTCAAGAATGAAAAATGCCACACGGCCCGAGATAAAAGGCGACGCGGAATTGAAGCCGCATATTATTCTAATTTGAGATTGTCCAACGTGCTGTATCTGGCGCGAAGACCCGGGAAAGATTACACGAGGGTGGACGGCGGTCACTCGATCGGCATTTCATGTAAATGCAACGTCGTAAACAACGCGGACAAGTGACCGGGAGCTCGGCCGATGGCCGACTTGCGACACTCTCCCTTTTTCTCGGCCCGACTGTACACACACGAGCGCCGTATGTACGCATACAAACAAATGCAAATCTTGTTCTATCACCCGCTGTACAAACGGCGTCTGGTGTTTGCCGTTGAATATTCATACGCCCGCTTTTGTCTGTCTTGACCCATGAAAAATCGTTCGCTCTCTTCATAATCACGCGCCGGCTGCTGGTACATCCTCGGTTACCCGCAAACACACCGTTTTCAGTTCGCTGAACACTCCCGAAGGGCGGCTAGGGATGTGTACACTCAACCGGATTCGCAATTTTTTCGCCCGCGCGATTGATTGATCCGAACGTCGAAGTTTTCGTGTCTTCCGACTTTTAGATTGGGATTTTCATGCCGAGTTCGTTGAAACTGTTAAAGTAACGAGCTTTGAATTTTTGACTGTACAATGTTGAAAGTCTCTTGTTGGATCAAATCATCTATTCCGATTGAGAAGGATTTCTAGTTTGATGTTTTCAAAATAGGAATTTTTTTCATTTAAAAGGAACCTTTTTTTTCAATTATATTTTTGATTCAAGCGGATTGGACGCTAATAATGCGTCATACAAATTGATGATTGTTTCAACTTTTAAGGTTTTATATTAACTTGTTTATTCAATGATAGTAAATTAGATCGTCAGTTAATTGTGAGTAATTGAACCGAAGTGAAGATATTTAAAAATTTTGCACACAAAGAAATATATTTTGTAGAATCAACCAAATTTTGGTTGGATTATTTGGTTGGAAATTAGTCCATACTCATGTGATTTGATAACGGTAAATAAAGAAATTCAACCAAATGATCTGGTTGAATCAACCAGATCTTTTTTTCTCAGTGTACCATTGGTCGTTTGTAAAAAAGGTTACCCCTTGATTGGATGACAAGCAACTATTCGTAATCATGTAAATTTGCAATCGACGATTGTTAGTCTAGATATCTTAGGTACCAAATTCAACTACCAACCAAGTGTTGAGATTGAAACGGTGGTTGGAACGGCAGGAAGTGCGATCGTGAAAAAGCGCATTGGAGGAAGCGTCGGCCGAAGTGGTCTGCGATGTTCCTGCGGGTTCATATTATGGAGATTGGGTTCGCCGATGGAATATAAATTGAACCGCCATGAAATCCCGCAGCCCGGGCTTTCTTTTCTCCATATCGAACTGCCGGTTTATTGCCACTGACATCACCTTTGCTCGCGATATCCCGATACGATGATCTCGCCGTCGCTAAATAACTCCAACGATTTTTTTTTCTTAAATTTTATGCGAATTCATACACGATTTTTCTTTATTTTATGAGTTTTTCATCATTATAATCACGGTTATTTTGTTAGAATTTCTGAGATACATTGCATACTATGTATCGATTAACAATAACTGGTAATCATTTCAATAATATCAATGATAAAAGGAAACCGCATGAAATAAAGTTTTTTTATGAAATGATTACGAAAATTTTTCTCAGTGTACACGCAAAAAAAAGTATTTTTAATTTACGCTAAAGTTTTTGGTAACTATACCATATGATAAAAAATAACTTTTTTAATCAAGAAACAGTTCAAAATGATCAATTTCTGTGGCAGTAATATCGAATAGTTTGGTAATTTTGAACTGATTCTGAAATAAAAGCATTTAATTTTGACTTTATTGTTTACAGTTAGCGAAAATTTTGGTAACAATTTTTCCTGCGTGTAATATCAATTCGATCGAATCATTTCGTACGTCTGTTTTAGACTGAGCCGAGATCAATCTGAGGAAAAACTCCCCGTTCCGCGGCGAGAATTCGTCGCGGGGAATAAATTTGCAACTCGCGCGTTGTCGAATGAGGAAATATTCGAGGCACACGACGCATTTCACGCCTAATTTCTTGTAGGATCAGTGCTGAATATTCGTCGATTTCGTACCATGCGGGCCACGTATTGCGCCGCGGCTTTTTTCTCCTGCGAACGTAACGCGCTTTTACCGAACGCATCTCGGTTTTGACGTAGATTGGGAAAAATTGTATTTGGAAAATTCCGACGTTGCTGATAAAGTTGGAGTGGGTATGAAAGACTGAAGAAATTGATTACTCAGTATTGGACGAATATCTTAGAAATTAAATGTAACATCTTTTCTTTTTCTTTATCAATAAAACGTTTCTTAAAATCCGTTTCGATATTCCGAGAAAACATTATAAGTTAACTAAGACAATGTAAAGGATAATTGAAAATCGAATTTTTTCGCATATATTTAAGGATTGTTTTATACCGAGAAATTGAAAGAGTGACATTTTCATTACAAAATGTAATGAAATGTTACTTCATTCTTTTCGTTTTCTTAGCGTGAAACCAAAATTACAATCTTCGATCGTTTTTCTATCTTTGCACAGTGATCCAACTTTTTATTTCTCTCAGCGTATGAGCGCAATAATTAACCGAAATTCAATTTCCCCGCAAAACACGTAAGAGCGACGCGGTCAAAGGTCCGCTTTATCTGGTCATCCTCGTGTCCACCCCACGCTCGTATATTTCTTTCCCTATGACCCCACATGACCATATTCATTAACAGTATCTGATATTCATAGTCGGTGATTCGCGGCGAAATAAATCAGTGGCGCGCTGCGGCTTTTTTCCCCGATTCGATTCAGATTTCCAGCCGCAAGCTGAAACAAAAAGGAGCGGGGGGAAAAAGGCGCAGAAACGGGCGAGGAGGATGGTTAAATGCTTGAACGTGATCCGAGCTTAAATTGTTCCTGGACTTTGTGGCGAATCTCGTTAGCCTCCCCCCCCCCCCCCCCCCCCCCCCCCCCCTCCCTCCCCCCACCCCCCCCCTCCCCCCCCCACCCCCTGCCCACGTCCGGGTAGGCTCCGTCTTCTCGTAAACAAAACAAGTACACGTCCACATCATACGTAACCGCTCATCGTTACTATTCAGTAATCTCATCTCATCAATAACTGCTTCTCTCTCTACTCTTCTAACTACTATCTTTGACCATCATCTCG
>JABFOV010001074.1:0-28304 GCA_022817685.1 Aradophagus sp. ZL-2020
ACGAAAGCCGGCTGCCCGCTTTTCGCGCGCTTATCGCGAAATTGCCGGCGCGATTGCGCACAGATTGCGCTGGCGTCGTGAGAACGCGAGCGCGCCATTTTTAATTTTCTTCCCCCCCTTTTAAAAAATTGTTCCAAACCGCACGGCATTATGCATCCTGCAGATAAAGCGATCAGCGCGACGCCTGTTATTAAAATAAATTCCGCTTGTGGATAATTCCGTTGCTCGCATTAACGAACCGCCGACCCGGAGACGAAAAAATGGCCGATCGAAAGCTTTTACGGCGCTTAATAACGGGCCTCGCGGGTTTCCGCGTTTTTGTTGCAGGGCTGATCGATCGACTGGCAGGTTCATCATTTTTCACATTCGACGAGGTGATGATTTTAACGGCAACGACGAGCTGAGCGTGAAGATGAATTTTGTCAGTAATTAATTGATAAGCGGTTGTTGAGGCAAATTTATCGATCGTCGTTACCCTGCAAAAACACGTGTCTTGCATTAAAAAGCGACAGATTAAAAAAGGGAATTAAATTGCATTTTTTTTGCAGTGTATATAGTTGAGATTTTTGATATTGCAAAGACCATTGATATTGCAAAGTGCGCCATCTACAACTCAAGTGAGCCACTCGTATAGCAAAAAGCGCCATTTTCAGATTGTAGTGGCAGGTTACAAGTTACAAGATGAAAAGGACGTTGATTGATTCTTCTATAAACTGATTTTCATAACTTCAATTTTCCACGCCCAAACAAAAGTTTAAGGCGCCAGGCGCAAAAACAGCATCGATTACAATTGCAAAGTATTATGGCGGCATTAATTTGTCAGCGCAAATGCTTTTTGTTTGTGATAAAGCGATTCACGTTTGCGGCAGCGTCGCATAAAAGCGGCCCGTTCATTAGCAGTCGCGCGAGAAAAAGGCGAATTGATAAACGCGGCAATAATTAGCCGACGCGAAGGGGGATAAAGTATTCCCCGAGCGGAGTTTCATTCGCCAGCAATATTTATTGGACTGCCTTCTTTGTGTTTCTTGCAGATTTATTTTGCGAACGCGCGGGCTACGATAAAGCGTACGACGGTCCGCACGTGATATTTCAAGTGTTCCAATTTAATCTGGGAACCGTTGTGTTTTTACGTTTATGACGGAAGAGAAGACAAATAATAGAGAACATGTACAGATGGAATGACTTTTTATCAGCTGGAATCCCTGGTACATGAAATGATAGGCAGACACTGCCACCGAAAAGACGGAAAACAGAAAAATGTTAAAAATGAAAGTGATCCGCCGGCACGAGTCGCAAGGGAATTTCAGCGTACGTTCGTCTGCGCCAGAACCACCATAAAGCATCATAGGAGCCATTATTCATGATACGTGCAGCAACCCCCAGGCGACCCAGCCGATTAACTTGTAATTACGCGCATTCATCTGTCCATTGGTCTATCCGAGACGCGGCATTATCCTGTCCCAACGGCGTATGCACGCGGCTCGACTACACCCGCAGCGACATCGGCCCTCGTACTTATAATTGGGTTTTATTATGCACGCAACTTGTTTATGAAGCTGGGAATTAAATGGCCGGTTCATTGCACGGCGCATTAGGCCGTACAGTCGCCTTTAATTTATCGTAATTGCGCGTCGCGATTGACGCACCGTCCCACAAAAATCTCTTCGATTTATCGGAATCTTCAAGAAAGTGATTTGACGGAGCTTTTGAAGTCATAGAAAAAGACTGTGCCAAGATAAACAAAGCGGTCTTTGAACATAAAAATCTTTTTATCGCTGATTCGATCGTGGAAAATGTCTCTTACGTGATGTTTGGGTGTGATTGTAGAATATACTTCAGCGAGGTATGAAGTTACGTAGATTGTACTGACGGTCACGTTGGATATACATGAATTTTAATTGGTAGAACAAGTTGAATTCGTGTAACGACACATGTTGCCTTCAGACTTTCAACACCATCATTATTTCCCTAGTAGAAATTGATATGGTAATGGCAGGAATGTAACGCACGGAATATGATCCTGATAAAGAAAATAGTACGGGTATGACCCAGGTAGAAAAATGTTCCTGATCAGGGCCATATTGATACCGTGGAAACTGTATAAGTATTCATCAGTTTCTATTATTTCTACTAGGCTTTCTAAATACTATTTCTAAATCTTACCCATCCATGTGTTCAGGATGACCACCTCCAATGCTGCCATTGCTGAACTCAGAGTGAGCTTCCGTTATGATGGGAGGTTGGGTAGAGGGCGCTCTCGACGTTTCTCCAAGGATGTCGTTGATGTCAACGACTGGCGCGACTCCTCTGACTGAAGCTTTCCTCACCAACGATGGTGAAGATAACTTCTGCTGGCGTATCATGTCGCTGGTGGCGCCGTAGCTGAAAGGCTGGCTGTGGTAACGCGCGTGGTAAGGCATGTCGTCTTCGATGTAGTCGAAGTGACCGGAAGGCGAAAATGCCTCCTGGTGTTTGGTCCGGTGTGGCGTGTGGTGATGATGATGCGGGTGGTGGTAATCGGTGCCAACCTTACGCTGTTCGGGCGAACCCCGATAGTCTACCACGTCGACCATTTCTTTACTGCGTGGGTACTCGGTTTTCAAGGTGCTGTAGCTGCTGTTCGAATTGCACGGTGGACTCGATTCTTTGTTCACGTTGTAACTTAGATACGAATCTTTCAAAGTAGAGTAGTTGGAGGATGTAGGGTGGCTGCTCGCTTGACTACTGTAACTCCGGGACTCGGGTAGATAGATTTTCTCGGTACGGGAACGGGCGTATTCGTCGTTTGGCGGGTCTGGCATTGACTGGAAAATAAGAAAAACACTATTAGTACATTAAGATAATTGGATGGAAGAACAATGCGATAAGATTGAAAAACGTTCATCTGTTAACGACTTCTATACTATGCATGTTAGCCAAAAAGTTCATTTTCGTAGATTTCATCTAGTAAATTATAACTACATTTAAGATTCAGTTGATAGTGACTTCAATCATTTTTCGCTATATTTTACAGTGTGTTTTCAAAGAAAGCATCGACTGGTAATTTTTCTCTTAGCAATGCCAAAAAACCTCTTACATCGTATCATATTAATTCCTATCATTAAACCTGACAAGTACCTGCGATAATCACCGTATGGATAAGTACATAACTATAGTTATCGCTGGGCAAAATAGCACTTAACATATTTTTCGCGTTTCCATCTGAAATTATGCGCGCGCAAGTAAGAGGCTGCTCAATATCGACACGAGAAATATGGTAATAATAATTATTTCGATAGCGATGCCGTGCACGTCAGGCATACCTTCGACTGATTACACGCACAAATGCTACGCGTTTATTAATATTTCTAATCAGCGTAACCTACACAACATGCGCAAGCGCGGCGGAAAAATGGCGCGGCAAAAAACGTGCCCGAGTGGAAAGACCAGTTTGGCGGTACGCAACAGTGTACGATTGATTCCGAAAAATTCAAATTCATCGAATTATGCTTGGTGTTTTTTTTATTTTCTGTTAAATTCCAAAAAAATATTTTGAAATTTGTGAAAAGTCTGGGAAATTGATTTGGCTACCTTTTAATATTTGTGTAATACAAATTTTGTAATTCAAAAACAATGACTTAATATTCATAATTAATTGTTTTCAAAATAAAGTAAACAAAAGATTGTATTATTCAAACAAATGTAATTGATATCACTGCAAACAGAAGTCACTTAGAAACTACATAAATTAAAAATTTTAGTAATTTGAAATTATTTAAAATAAGAACTTTCAGAGAAACAAGTAATTTACGACTACTAACCTTCTGAATTAGAGTAGTTTTACAGGGTAACTAAATACACTGAGGAAACCATATTGTAAAGAACAGTAAATATATTGTTGACTCAACAGAATCATATTGGAATTGAGGTTACTGCCAATTATATTGTAACTTATAACCTATCGTTACAAATAATTCGCTGCAGTTCACTGCAGATCATTCGAGTTGTAGATGGCGCTCTTAGGTGGCCCACCTGAGTTGTAGGTAGCGCTCTCAGATGCCTCACTTGAGTTGTAGATGGCGCACAATAAAGATCGTGTTAATTTCGAAACATACAGTAAATTACAACATAAATTCCCAAATTACTAATCAAAATATGGTTTTCTCGATGTATTGTACAATACAGTTAAGAATTCACGCGGTTATATTAAAACTTCATTTCAAAAGTCTCCGAATTCTTTAAATCTTGTAACCTGAAAGGCAGAAAAGTGTTTACCTCAACAGTCAGCATCATATCATGCAGCAGCTTGTCGAGATCGCCATGAACTTGACTTTCAGCTTCAAGTTCGGGCGGACTTGGTCTCTGCGGTGGCGCGCTGCTGATGCCGCTGTCCATAGACACCGTTAACGGGGAACCACGGGCCCCTCCGCCGGCGTTCTGGTGGACGACCGCGTAAAGTGATCCATCAATGGGCCCGCAAGTGTACCCCAAACCGCGAGGTGATATCTGCACCGACGAACTCGAAGGTGGTGGGGACGACAGCTGCGTTTCCCGACCTACTGAAAATAAAAACAAATATTTATAAGTAACACGTTATCACGTTTCTTAATCATTTACACTACTATCTGATTATAAATGTCATTTGAGTCGTCGGGACGAGTTTTCAAAAATATTTTTTTCCAGTTGGTTGCATTGGAATTGATTGGTACGACTGTTTTTGTAAAAAAAGTTCTTGACCGGAGTTAACTGGACATTTTTATTGCAGTTTTAAAAGATACGCGTCTGATCAAGTATTTTATTTTGAATATGAATGTTAATTAAATTATCATTTCAACAAGTTTTTAGTATTTGAATCATAGTTTTAAGAGCGGTCTATAAGTAGATTTCTAGTATTTATTATTTAAATATCTAACTTTTTTATTTTCTTCTTATAATAAAAACTTATGAATTTCGCAAGCTTTAAAATATGTGTCGAAATTATAGTTATATTTCAAAGCCAAGATCGAGGAGATAGTAACTCTCCCACGAAAGTCCCTAGACAGGCTCTCGCGGCTTGCGCTCGTAGATCATTAGCTCACGAGTGGCACATTTTATTAAAGCCAACGAAACCGGCACTTTTCGGCCGGCCGGCGACTAAATGGAACGGCGTTTTCGCGTACGCCATGAGTTATGCCCGTACGATCGCGGTACCAGGGCCGCAAATTGTTCACTGCCTGGGTACCCGGCGGCGAGCAGCTCGCCCGGCGTTGCAGCCAATCAGGCTCGAAATTCTCGCAGGGATAAGAAACCTCTCGCGGCGGAACACCCGAGCTTAACTCAATAAGTTAAGCATCTGCTTCGAGGCGTTCCTCTCCCTTTTCATTATCCTTTTGTCTCCCTTTCTCCCTCTTTCATTCGCATCCCGACGTCAATTTCTGTCAGTCGCAAGCGAAAGGAAATTGTGATTTGTATTTCGAATATAGTTGTTGTGGGGTTATAAGATTGAGAAAAACAGTCCTAAGAAAAAATCTGTATAGGAACATATACTTATATACATGCCTCCATGTAGAAATTTTGTTCAGGAATTTATATAGAAACCTACTAGGGGTTCTATGTAGGAATCTATAACATTTAGAAATCTATGTAGATTTTTATTTGGGTATGATTTGAGTTAACCATTACGCGTGGATGGATTTATGGATGGTGTAGGTTTTTACGTAGAATCCCAAGTAGGTTCTTGTGTAGGTTCTTGTATCAAACTCTTATATGGGATTTTATGTGGACTTTTTTGATAGAAGAATCCATACCATCTCGAAATCTATATCCATTCCCATTTAGGTATGATTTAATCAAATTGTCATCCATATAGAAAACCAGATAGGTTCCTAGATGGTAAGGGTTCGTACATAAAACCTCAAACGGGTTTCTATGTAAATTCTTGTGTAAAATTTCTATATGAAATCTTATATGGACTTTTTTGATAGGGGAACCCACGCCATCTGGAACCCTTTGTAGGTTCGTGGATATGATTTGATCAAATGATCATTATAAGGGAACACAGAAAGGCGGTATGGGTTTCTACATAGAATCCTAAATATGTTTCTGTGTTGAATTGCTGTATAGGATTCTGCATAAAATTTTTTGTTGGGGATTCTGAGGAATACTATATAATTGTTGTGCCAACAGAATTATTTAGTAATGAAGTTACTGTAATATAGTAATAAACGTGATTCTTGCATTGTAAGTCATAACCTAACACTACAAATAATGTGGCGTTGCAAGTTCGGCCCACCTGAGTTGTAGATGGCGCGATTTAAAATATCAATAATTCACCTGAGTTGTAGATGGCGCGCACGCAGTGTAGATGGCATTAATCTCAAAGTAAGCAGAAAATCACTACATACATTTTTCAATTACTATTTTTAATCTACCGATTACAAAGCGAAATAAATGCAGTATGCATAATACACTATAATTTTCTTGATGCAGTGAAAAAATGTATTTTGCATGTTTTAAAATATATTTTCGGAAAAATTATATTAGTTCGTGAAGGTGGTTACGAAGAACGGTCTGTGTTGAAATTTGATTTTGAATGAATTTCAGGAATTTTCATTTCTTTTTCTTTTATCGAATAACAAACAAAACAGGATACCCCTTTTTTGCGGAGCACACGTGGTACAAACGGCCGTCGGTATTTGTCGTCATAAATTTTTGTATCTCGATTCCGTGCCATTAAATCTTGCCGAAATATCGCGATCGACGCAAAGTAGCTCGTAAACTGTCGCGGTTTTCGAAGCCCGGGGCGGTAGTAAAACGGGAAACAAAACGAAAAGCTCCGGTGCTTCGGTTTTATGAATTTTGCGTCTTTTTCGTTTCCCTTCGCCTCCTTTTCCCTTTCGCCCCCGTTCCGATACATATATAGATCTTTGCGTATTCGTGTCGCGCATGGTGCGCACAAAGGCAAACGAACGGTGCATTCACTAAAACTTAATGGAGGAATATCCGTGCATGGAACGAGCGCTTTACTGCCACTCTCCGGGCCGTTTTGCCCTCCAATTTCACTATCTTTCTCACTCGGTTCGACGGTGCACTCGACGTTTGCTTTACCCTTGTTACGTTTCTTTTATCTTTTTTTTTTCTGCTTCACTAAGCTGCTGAGTATGACCGATACGTGTTGTAAAGAACATTAAAGTGAAGACAAGGAAGTGGATACTTTGCATTTGCGCCGTAAAAATTTGCAGTTCTTTGAAAATTGGGAAAAGAAATAAGAATGACGGGCAAAAAAGGTTTGAGTACTTCAATAGGAATGTATTAAAATAAACTTTTTTTTTTATTATAGAATGATTTTAAAATGGTAATCACGTTTTTATTTATTGCAAACAAATGACAAAGTAAATTTGGATTTTTTTAAATGAAGTATTAAAGAATAAATTAGTCTATTTTGTTTGTCGTTCAACAACGTTTTTAAGATATGTATCTTTTTTTGATGAAATACAAATTCTTAATAATAAAATGTACTTAAATACTCTGAAATACATCACATATACTAACGATATTAAATATATCAAAAATAATGATATATAAATACTATTTTTGTAAATGCTTATGCTTATAATTTTGACGATATTTCACAAATCTACATTTCAATTCAATAATTTAAAATTTTATTACACTTCCAACATTGAATTTTATTTTACTTTACTTTATTTATTCACTCATTTTTTTTTCAATGGATACGTAACCAATAAACTATCATTTCGCCTTTTCATTTGTTCCTTTTTCCTAAATACGTTAAAGGATTCATTTGAATTTGAAATTGGACGCGCGTTGTGGCGCGAGAAATTTTCGAGAGATCGTTTTTTTTTCCGTCGACTTTTTTCAACTCGCGCGCCGTCACTTCGGAAGCAAACTGGCCCGCGGCCGCGGCGCGTTTTTGCATTCGAATCGCGAAATCTCGGTGCCTTTTTGTCAGCCGGCAGCTGGCCGACGGCCCGAGCCGAATCTAATTCATTTCGGCGCGCATACGTATTTTCGTATTCATTTTCCGCCAAAAGTGACTCGTTCGTCCCACGCTCGGCGAATGATACTCCTTGATATGTAAATTTGTACACCGATGGGATGAATACGATAAAGACTTAATTGGAAATTCTTTTTTCATAGTCTTTTCGAACCTTCTAAAATAGATTATAATTTGTATAATTTTTTTTTTTTAATATTTGATACTTTTTTAAATACTGTTTTAAAGTTTAAAATAAGACAAGTTGAGTGAGTCAAATGAGTATAAAGACAGTAATGAAGTTAAAAAATTAATTTATTTGAAATTTATTTTAAAACAGCGTATTTGGAAAAAATGGCAAAACAATGATTCGATTGAAGATTTAATCATTTTTAATTTTCAAAGTGTAATTCCTTACAAAAGTAATGAAAATTCTGAAATAACCGTAACATTACGTCATAATCTAAATTTATTTTGTAATTTTAATTAATTTCGAATTAGTTTATCCAAGAAAATTGCAATGAAATAATTCAATCTTGTTTAATTTTTAATATGTTACTTTTTTCATATTAGTTTGAAAATCAAGTCTTACCTGCATACAATCATTTAAATATTTAAAAACGAAAGTTGTTCAACAAAAATGTTTTAACGATGCTCGACGAAATTTTGGAGCTGAAAGGAAAAGGGCGGCAGACATAAAGAAAGAAGGACAGAAAGACACTTAAAATGCAAAAATTTTCTTCTTTTTTACAATCCGACTCAAGTGCCGCTTCAAAGAAGAAAAAATATTATTTCTTCCGTGTAATTGCATAGTCGTGTAATCCCGTGCACAAACACTCAGTCACGCGATCGCGGACGAATATTTGCAACCGCGAAGTCTCCAATGAAAGAAACGTCTGCATTTGTCATGCCACATGTGAATATTTACCAACACAAATTGATCATCTTTTTAAATAATATTTTTACACTTGTTTTAGACTGCGATCGATTTCGAGAAATAATTACGAGCTTCGGAAAACTTCGTCAGACGTCGAATTATCAAAAATTGCGTTTTTACAAAATAATAATTTTTTTTTCATAAAGTAAACCTTTTTGAATTATTAAACTAAAATTATTGAACTTTTTTAAAAAGTTTCAAATGGTTTTTAATTTAACTGTTAATTTCATTTTAACTTAAAAATATTGAACTCGTCTTTTTATTCGAAACCAAAATGAATATTTTTCATTTAATCAAGTAAATATTGAATCCCTTATTAAATGATAAAAATATTAATGATCTCGTTTAAAAGTATTAAATTTTCAATTAAGTTCCATTCGAAATGAATAGTTTTCAATCGCGACTTTGTCCAAGTAAAATACCATTTGAATTCAATCAGAAATGAGTAGAAAACATATTAAGAAATAGAATCGAATCGACGAAAATCTCATTAGAACTGAAACCCATTGGAAACTATTAAATTTTCAATAAAATTCTATGGGAAACAAATAGTTTTAAATCGTAGTTTTGTAAAGTATAATACCAATTAAAACTGATTAAAAATTATACGACGACATAATAAGCAATAGGATTGAATTGGATAAAATATTGGGTAATTAAATAGAAATAAATAAGTAAATGCACTATTGGTTGAACTGGAGGTGTCACTATTGATTCCTCTTAAACAATCAGTACATTTAATCAATAGCCAATAAACGCCTTGAACCTCAATCTTTAATCAATATTACGCTTATTTCTAGTAAATTTTAATTGTTATTTTAAATTTTACAAAAACAAAATTGTGATTAAAAGCGGCTCATCTCAAATGAAAATTAACGGATTCTTTTATCTGCGGGCGATTAAATAAATTAATCTACCAATCAGTCATTTAATTCATCGACGATCGATATTGATTAACCGAATGGATCGCGCAATTTAAAATGCAATTAAATTTCAATTACAATATTTCTTCGATCGCGATCGCGCGGATTTCCTTGTACGAAAAATCGTTTCATAAATCAATCAGGTAATTAATCCGTCGCAAGAATTTAATCTCTCGGTGGAACGAGCGAACGGGCGAAAAAGAGAGGCAGGGGAAGAGGAAGAAATAAAGTGGCGGCAGGAAAGAAAACTTTGTCCCGGCTTGTTTGGTTTTCGTGCGCGACGATGATACTCGGCCGAGATAGAGGGCGCTGCGAGTACCACGCCCCTTCATCGTGTCACAATGAATCACGAGTGGCAAACGATGCAGAATGGCACGCCGATCGGCCGATCGATCGATCCGGAAATTGCAATAAATCGTTTACAACGTTTCGAAGCCGTTAATGCGAGAAAATGACGCGGCCTGTCAGCCAAGCACGCAGAGCCTGGCTGATAAACTTTTTTTCTTTCCACTCTTATCCGTTTTTTCATTTCGGTTCCATATAACTCATTTTTTTCCAATTTTTTTTTATTCTATATACTATTTTTTCTTATTTTATATACTATTTGCACTGCGAAATGCGCCATCTAGACTCAAGTAGGCCATTGGTATTGTTAAGTACGCCATCTACAACGGAGGTGGTCCGTTGGTATTATAAAAAGCGCCACCTACAACTCAGGTGGATCGAACCTACTACGTTTTTTGAAAAAATTACATTGCCTTAAAAATTAAAAATTTTGTATCGACATCATCTTTCGCACCTGAATAGATCTTGTTACTTTTACGAATCATGTGCGAACGACTAACAATCGATTAATTGATTAACAAGTTGCTTGACAATTTAGAATCAATATTATACAACGTTACTTACACCACGTTACTTCCTATAATTGATATGTAATTTTTTTTGACAGAATCGTGCGGCTCGCAACATGAGTTTAATTACTGTAATTTATTAGCCATTACGGGCAGGCCAATTAAAACGTTCGAAAAATGACTCAATCGAACAACGTGGTGCATTTCTGGAAGGATGTGTGAAAGTAAGACATGTACTTTCATGCATGTATGTGTGTTACTTTGTTGATTTGCATTTGAATCTTTTATAAAAAATTATTATGCATAACTTTTATATAATTATCATTATATATAACTTTATAATTACAATCATATATGTATAAATATATATATGCATAATCATATATATCACATATGGTTAAACATTTATAATTCATATATAGTATATATGTAGGCATATATATATATATATATATATATATATATATATATATATATATATATATATATATATATATATATATACCATATTACATTTTACTCTGATATTTTGTTTTTCTTTTTTTAGCTTATGAGTATACAACTCAATATATGTGCACATACATATACATGCAGATACGTCGATATATTCTTTCGTTTCTTCGAAAAATAATATCTGCGTGCAAAACGAGACCACCCAGCGCAATACGCGGAACGGCAGCGTGCGTGATTTCGCGTTGGCTTATAATGGGCCGGGTTTCCGCGGGACCGTTGCTCGGCGTGCCTGTGCGCATAATCGCGCGCAATCGAATCGCATGTTCGAAAAACGCGCGCCGTTGCCCCCGGCCGACTGCGCATGACCAAAACACCGCCGGTTTTAACGGTTCGCATGATACCGCTGCATCTGCGCGCCGAATTACCGAGTCGGCCTTCGGAGTACATTTTACCACTTCATTTTTTACTGGATTAGCCCATTGACTAATCTGGTGAACCCCCCCCCATTTTTTTATTTTGAAAGTAACATTGTTTTTCAAAACGATTCATATATTTGAAAATTTCCTAGACTTTTTTGCAGTAAATATAATCATACCTTAATATACCATAATATATCATACCTTATCATACAATCATATAATTGAACCATCATAATATTGTACAATTATATTATGATGTATTTATGTCATCATATAATTACATAATCATATCATCATAACACCATAGAATCATATTATCTTTGACAATTTTTATGTTCCCAAATTTGAATTAAATCATACTATAATATCATTATATTATCATATATCTATGCCATCATATAATTATACCATTGTATTATAATATAATATCATCATATCATCATAACGTCATAGAATCATATTACCTTTGACAATTTTTCAATTTCCAAATTATCTCGACTTACAAATAATATATGTAAATTGAAAAAGTAACATTTATATTGTATGATTATTAAATATCTGCAAAGTCTAAACATAGAATTTCATTGAAATGTCTGCACAAAGTAAATAGATTCTACGAAACTTGTTTGCCGCTTAATGAACGCACGTTTCAAAACGGTTTATATGCACGATTGAAAAAAAAAAAAAAAAAAAAGTAAAAACCGTCGTCGAGATAATAAAAATAAAAAGAATCGGTGTTTAATTAACGCGGCGTTTTAGTTTGTACCAACATAAGAAAAATCAAATAAACACGTCCGTGACAGCGCTCATGATCCAGCGCTCGAGTCCAACGGGGATTAGACTTTCTCCGCGAATGATGACGTTGAATTGAATAGAAGATAAGTTAAGACGTCAAGTTCAAGATGTAGCTGAACGTGATTGGTACCTGAATTTGAAAAGTAGTATGTACGAGAATTTCCTAGTGGGGAACCTAATGTATCATACAAGTGGTAACAGTCAAAAGTGTCAAAAATCAGCGGAACAAAGTTGTTCCGAGCGTTTGTAGTCGAAAATAAATAAGGAAAAAGTCGTAAATGCAATTAAAGTTATAATTCAGTTATAATTGATATAAGTTAAAATTCAGTTATAATTGATGTTTTTCATTTATAATGGAATAAATACATAAAAAAATAAAAATATGTATATATAATAAATAAATGTATAGACGCACAAAAAAATTGAAATTTATTACAAGTCAAGCATAGAATACTACTTAACAAGGAAAAAGTGAATTTCATGTCGAAGGGCTACCAACATAAAAGTCATTTTTCTTCAGTCGAGTACGATATTTTAATAATCAAATATTACAATAAACATTTACAAATTCAAATCTACACATGTTTATTTTGCCATATAAAATTTCCCTTACTTAATAATTATTAGAAAGCTATTATGTTTTTACTTCGAAAATGAAATTCGTTGGCAGGACTTCTTTTTAGAAATTCCATTTTTTCCCCCTCTTTTTTAAGAAACGTTAAATTTCAAATAACTTTTCTAATAAAAACGGAAGAAAAATTGTTAGTTAACACGATTAATTCATTAGTCGATGATTATTGCCACGTGGTTATCCTCGGAAATTGGTTGGTGAATATTGAAACGGCTGTCGGGCGCGTTTACGATCACGCGAAACTCCCAATTCCCGCTGGGAGCCGGCGTGACGCACGCAATAATTGCGGTTTTATTGCGCGCAACGTCGGAAACGGGGACGCGATTGTTCTTTTGGGCGATTAGAATTCGATTGCACGGACCACCCGTGGCGATAGCTCATTTTTGCGAATGACGAATGATAAGTATAAATTATCCGGCGCAATCGTTATTCAGCTGCGAGGTATAATAGCGCATAATTATTTCGATTGACAAAGCGTCGTAAATATAGCCGGAGCGACAAACGCACGATTCGCGCTCGCGGCAGTCGTTTCATCGCTTTTCCAATACATTTACGATGCTCTTCGTTACCGACTGAAGGTTAAAACTACGATCAACTTTTTTCAAACAAATGTCTCATTTTGAGACAGTTTCAACGGTTGAGACACTCAGTTGAAACGAATTGAGACATTTTTGGTGTCTCAAACGATAAAAATGACTCAAAATGGGACGATTGCGAAAAAAAAAAAGAAAAGGAAATAGTATATTACGTAACGAGGAAAAACTGAGTTTTATGTTGGTAGTCCGCAGGGCTACCAACATAAATATCATATTTTCCGAGTTGAGTACATTTTTCCTTACGACAAGGAAACACTCGCCTTCGGCTCGTAATACCAACATATTTTATTTTTGAGCGAGCAAAATTGAGTATTTTTTCACTGTAACGTCTGCTGTATACGTATAATATGTATATGTATAATGTATGTATACGTATAATATGTCTTTATTTGAAATTTTTCATTGCACAAGTGCAATGCAAAATTTATAGATGTATATTTTTTTAATATTTTTTACGTTTTATAATTTATAAGAGATCGTATTTTGATAGTAAACGTGGCAACGCTGTACGCCGTTTGCAGTTGGTACCACTGGTAAATGTATCGTATACATTTTTATTTGATTTATAATTAAGTTTATTTGCAAAGTTTAATCGTAGTCTAAAGAATATTGCGAAATTGATGAAAGGTAGAGTAATAAAGTGCAAATGGCAATTTTATCAAGATGAATATGCAGTCGTCGAGGCGACGTATCTGATGGTTGAAGTCTCACTTCAGCGGTCGTACAGAACAACATTATCAGGCTGAACGTCTCCTTTACTTCTTTATTAATGACTAATAATACTGAATACTAATGGCACACAGTTGTTATGTTTTGACACGTAAAAGCGCAGTTGAATAATGTCACTGAAATTTTGCGATTAATCGTAGCATGCGACATTTGGAAACAAACTTGAGGAAATTTTTGAAATAAGGAATTTTCATCAAAATTACACGATTAATGTTTAAAAACGAAATATCCCTAGATTTATTTGTAGAATTCAATGAAAAATCGTCTAACTAGAAAAGTATTGTATATTTAATAATTATTATATATATATTTTTTTGAATATTATATGTTGTCACAGAGAACCTGAAATCGCAAATTCGATGTTTGAGATACCAAAAGTGTCCCAATCATCAAAAATGTCTCAAAATGAGACAGTTCTTCTAACGTTTCCAAAATATTCTGTAATAGTAAATTTCTCCATGGTTTGTTTTTTTTTTATTTTTTGTGCTTTCGCGTTGCCGTGGAGAAAGTAGTCATTTTCCGCACTAGTGTGGAAAGTAATCACTTTCTTCACAATTGTAGAAAATGATTGCTTTTCCACGACCACAAATTGGGAAAAATATTTTACGATATTTGCGTTGTTAAAATTGCGATGACTTTGTATTTCTCACTTATTTTCGCATTGTAATTTATTTATTTTTTTATAGTCAGAAGTAAATAAGATAATTTCCGAGTTCAATAACTAAAGCAATAATAAAGCCTGAAAAACGCCTCGGGATATAAATAAGTCGCATAACGCGGATCCGCACTTTCTTTTCCACGAAGAGGTCGTTGCGAAAAGTTTGTTGACACACGTTATTTGGTCTGTCGTCTGTGTAGATTGCTTATCGAATCGCGAACATCTGTAAAGTTATTTTTAAGACGCGCGCGCGATAAATCAAGACGCTCACTCACGTTGATTTAATATGACGCGCGTCGCTACGGGCGCCTTGGAATTCGATGTATCAAAGCAGACGTCAAAATCAATTTGGGTAATAAAAATGTGTTAATCCGCCGGAGCCGAGACCAAAAGGGGAATAATCTCTGGGGACATATTTCTTCAATTAACATTCATTCGCTCGCTTGTACGCAAATTCTTCACGCTAATAAGATTGCAAACAAATTTTCCAGATTTATTTACGTCCAGGGCGATTCTTAGTACTTATTACTAGACTAGTATGTTTTTCAATAATACTCTTCAATTTGATCATTTTTCGAAATAAAGATAATCTAGTGACTTTGTCACTTGAAGAAAATCACTTGTGAAATAATCTATTATCTTTGTAGTGGTTGGAGTATTCAAAAAGCATAGTAAGGATAATTGAATCGTATTTTCTTCCACCTCAAAACTTTCAGCAGTTTGTGCAGCTAAACAAAAAGAAAACTTCAGTAATCAAAATATAAGTTAGATTCTCCCAAAGTGATAGAATTGCTGGATAATCTCAAAATGATTCTATTTAAAAGTGTTATTTAAAAAAAACTAGTTTAGTAACATAGACATGAAGAATAAACCTAACAAATGTATTTTGAGTTGTATAAAAATTGTGAAGACAATTTTGAAGAGTAGAAAACGTTGATTGAAAGAGTTCGACGATAATGAAACTCGAAAAATCTAATTAGACAAAATTTAAATTAAACTTTCAAAAGAACTAGTGACCTTTGACTTGACATCACCTCGAGTTAACACAAAATAGAATCGAGAAGTTGCTCCAAATACAACGAACGAATCGTGTCGGCGAACGGGAAATCCAAAAAGCGAATATGGTTCTCATTTAAATACCGTTCGGGCGATCGGGTAGCGCTGTTATACGACCGGAGCGTCGTCATTAGCCGGTCTCACGGAGTACAAGGAAGCCCCCTGCCGGCGTAAAAAGAAACTGCGGCGATTGTGCGCAAGCGTTTCGACGAAAACGACACCAGGACGAGCTCGGGAAGAAAGAACAAGAACGGAGGCGAACTACCCGAACGAATTACCAGTTTGACGGGCTTATAGAGATTCATGAGCCTCGACCGAGTAGCCGATAATGACAAGACCGCGAACCACCGGGGCGTGGTGCGCGCGCCATCGCACGTTAACGACCTCTCTTTTCTTCTCATTACACTTTGATTCCCTTCGTTCGAAAGTTACCCAGCAATGTTTGGAAAAAAATGACTCCATATAGTTTAGATTAGTTTAGTTTTAACTATGGTTTGAAGTAGGGTCCTACACCTTGACATTTAGTTGAAAGTAATGAGCAAAGATGGCGCTGGAAACGCGTCTATTACACGCATGCTCCTAGCGCCATCTCTGTTAGTTACTTTCTGAAAATGGCGAGGAACCGTTCGTTTTGAAGCGTGAATCTAGGGATATTTTATGAGCATTGCAGCGAAGCGACTTCTGCGTCGAGAGGCCACGTTGGAAAAAATATACTCGACATTTGGACCATATTTTTTTATCGTGAAATAATTATAATAGTATAGTTAAAAAATAATGGTGTAGCTAGAAACATGTATGGTTAATTTGGAGATAATTTAGGTTACATAACCTTTAATACGAGATCGACGGATGAGAAGAAGAATCTCCATTCCTAAACTGGTAATAAAGAACTCCCATTCTTAAATTGACAATGAATAATTGCCGTTCTCAAATTTACAATGAAGAATTTACATCATCAAATTTGTAATGAAAAACCTCCAGTTTAAAATTTGACAATAAAGAACTCCTATCTGAATAATATCAATGAAGACTCCATTTTCGAATTGACATTGAAGAGCTTCCATTCTCAAATTGGCAATGTAGAATTCATATTCTCAAGTTTGTAACGAAGAACCTCCATTTCTAAATTTGCAATGAAAAACTCCTACCTGGAAATATAGATGAAGACTCAGTTTTTGAATTGTCAGCGAAAAATTCTAATAAAGAACTGTCTTAATTTGTGATGAAAAAGTCCGTTTTAAAAACATTAATAAAAAACAACATTTTCAAATTGGCACCAAAGAACCCCTGTACTCAAATTTGTAACGAAAAATCCTCATTTCCAGATTGGTAATGAAGAACTTCTATTCCAGAGAATTACAAAGACAAAAAGAGTCGTTTTTTCTGTGAATTTGAGAATAGTGGCTTTTCATCGCCAGTACGGAAATGGTGGTATTTCACTGTCAATTTTAGAATGGGGATTTTTCTTCCTAGCTTCGAATAAATACGAAACAAAAAAAAAAAACAGAAAAATATAGGAAAAGCATCAATAAATGACCGCTCAATATCTAGTACCAGTGAATGACCATTTAAATTGTATTTCCTGTCTTCATCATTCTGATGGCGTGGTCATTCACTGGTACGCGGTCATCTACCGGTATATCCACCCTAATTAAAATAAAAAGAAAAATAGCAAAGCTAATAAAAAGTACGAAAAAAAGTTGGAAGAAAACAAACAGGTAACAAGAGTTATTGTCGCGATAAGACGTAAAATTAGCATTGAAAAATCTGTCCGAAGTCGAGCTGCGATCCGTAGTAAGGATAACCCTGAATAGGGGGGGGGGGCAAAAGTGAACAATTTCGTGAAGGATGACTCCAGTGATGATAAGAGAACGTCTTATTGGGGATCCCGGTGCGATTTATCTCGGATTTTCGATCGCGCAAAATTTACGATCGTCGCTGCCGTGAGCGCATGCGCGTCCTTGAGCAGACGTCCACAGCGAATTTGCATCGTGCTTTGCTATAATTGTCAGCCGCGTTGTACATACGCGAAATCACGCGCGCATATTTATGTACCTCCCGTGTCGCGATTCGAAAATTTATATCCTTTTCGGGGGACGCCCGTTGATTGGCCAATCGCGCGGAACATCGTTCTCAGCGATTGGCCGCGCGATAAAATCCTGGCCATTTGCCTTTAACCACTCGCATCAATCTAATCGCGGGTTATGATGAAGGCGGACACAATTTAAATGTTAATCTTAAAACGAAAACAAGCATTGTATTGAAAAGTGGTGGGGGTTGAAACTAGGGATGGGCGGTTAAGTCGCGATTAATCGAACAATCGATTTTTCGACGCGATTAATGAGATAAATCCGATTTAATACGATTTTACATTTTTCTGAGTAAATTTTTCCAATTTTTTCTTGTTGAAATGGTAATAATTATAATAAACATTTGTTGTTATTCCTTATTTATTTTGTTATTCAAAAAACTGCAGTTTTAATAAAATATAATTTTTCTTTCAAAATGTTTTAATTGCCCAGTCTCCACCGATAAAAGAGGCTTAATTTTAAAAATATTTTTCAAAGTTGTTGAATTGTTATTTCGTAAATTTGTAGTTATTTCTTATTTAACAAAATGTCATATAACTTTAATTAATATTGTTAGAATCGATTGTCGTAATGCAATTAATCGATCATCATTAACCGCAACTTTTTCAATAATCACCCATCCCTAGTCGGAATGACTAGGGATTATTATTATTTATTTGAGCTTAGATTGTGAGCATAAATAACAAATTTGGGTTTGTGAAAGTTAATGTGGTTAATACTAAATGTTTAATTTAGCAGTAACATTAAGCAAAATACTTTTCTAACAATATTGACAAAAAATTGTTTTGTCGAAGCAACAAAATTTTTCGTCGGAAACTATTCCTAGTTACTCTTAAAAAAATTTAGTTAGACTGGTCGTCCAACGAAAAATTAACAGTCAAAACTGAACAATCTTTTCTACTAAAACTCGCCACAAAATAATTTTGCAACAAATCCTAGTTGTTTTTACTGCATGTCACTAAAATTTTGCTCACTAAATCTAATAATATTCAAGAGACCATTTTAAAGCAAATCATTAAATCAAGAAAGCACATCGCGAAAACACGATGTCACCATCGTGCTCGTAATAAAAGTACCTTTTATCGACTTAAGTTTCTCATTCCACTAGATAGTTACTAGGCAAGTGCGACGTGAGATTTCGGTGAAATCGCTCAGTGATTGATCCCGTGTATCAGCGAGTGCAAAAACGGCGGAAAATCGACGAAAAACTGGTCGCGTCTTACGACAAACGCTCGAAACGCTCATCAAGGCACTTTCATGTCCAAATCCGGTGATCCGGAGCGAGTGAATGGTATCCACTGGGAGATTCAAAAATCGAATCGACGCTTGGCTCAATCGAGGCGCGACGCTTTCTTCACTTCATCGAAACATCGCAAACAATATATACGTGTATATATGTATACTCGAATGAAAAATCGGAAAAGCACCCAGCTTTCGCTTTTCCCCCATGTTAACGTTCCGTTGGATTTTGCCCCTAGATCGCGGACCGTGGGAACCGCACTGAACTCGCGGCGCAACGAAAAGTCAAGCACGAATCAAGATTCGGTCGAAATTGTTCTTCGTTTCATACGTTTCGATTTTTCGCTGCCGTCCTTTTCCGCGGCGATTTATTGCGGCGACTCGAAGACGCGAAGTTCCATTCACCGGCAACTCAGCCTCGGCACTGCTTCGTGCGCGGCTCGGAGACACCGCCGTCGACGGAGCCTCGCCGCGTCCTACGCAAGAAGTTGTTGCGAGTTTCGGTCGAAAGTGGGACTGAATTTTCGCAATAGATCTAACGCCGATTGCTTCTAGGGAATAATCGTTGATACGTTCATTAACTTCTTTTTGGGTGATTTCAGTTAACTTTTTTTTTTTTTTTTTTTTGAGAAAGCTTAACTTACGTGATTTGTAATACGATCGACATTTAGCTATATATAGACGACATGTAAATATAGTACCGTTTGAGTCACCCATTTTTTTTTGCACAAACATTTCTGTTTCTAATTAATTTAATAAATAATTTCATTTATTCGATATATTGATTATTAAAAAAACTTGCTAGAAGCAAAACTTCTTGCACGAGGTCTGGAAAGTACTACTTTCCGCCCGCTAAATGAAATAAGAAAATAAATGAAATAAGAAATTTGCAATACTTTTGCCACACAGTTTCGTAATATCAAATTAAATGTGCTGCAAGATTTGTATCAATCCAAGGTGCACCTTTTTAAGGCATTTCGTCATTTATCAAGTTTTTGTCCAAATAATAGAGCGGTAATTGTATAAACCGCAATTACACGATTCTATGGTGATTTGTCGACCATACGGAGAAAAGTAGTCCGTTGAAAATTATTAGCTTAAAAGGAAAGTGTGGAGATAATTTTGAAAATAAATGAAACACCAGCTGTTTGTGTCTGGAAATAGTGATAGGTTTTGGTTTTGATAAATGTCTATAATTATAAAAAATATTATAAATTATATATAAAAAAAATGTATACAAATTATACAAAAGAATGATCTAGTATATGTGTAATATAAATATATTATTATTAAATAATAAATGATATATAATATATACTATACGTAATAATGCATAATAATATTTATACAATATTTAATACGTTATAATAATATAAATATAATGATACTTGATACATACAATTAAGGAGTAAAAATTATAAAAAAAATTGATGGTTATATAAAACATCGATAATTATAATTCAACCTCTCGTGCTTAGTGTTTGCTATTACGTGGTCCATGCGCCTGTGCACGTGGCTCGAAGATTCGCGTTAGTACAAACTTCCCCTCGCGCGAGCGTGATAGTGCCCCACCACCGCGTAAAACGACAGACACCGGTCGCCAGTCCTTCTACGGCAACTCTCAACCGCGATCGTGGCCGACCGATCTCACGCTGGTCCATGCTCCAAATCAACTTCGAACGAGCCGATTTTCCCGCCATCGCTTGTAATCGAGGCGATTCTTCACGCTGGGTTTCCAAGAGTTTATAATTTTTCAAATTATACTTTCCAATGATGGAGTAAAAACTTTCGAGCCAATATTTGACAGCGGGAGAATGGTCTTAGTACACCGAGAAAACGATATCGTACAATATGGATTGTACAATTTCCAGTATGCTGATTGGTCGAAATAAAGCAATTTAGCAATGTCATTGGCTGAAAGTAGTTACGATATGATATCGTAAACAGTTCACTATATGAAATCGTCCACGTTACAATATATGTTGCGATGGTTACAATATGGTTTTCTCAGTGTAGTCGACAACAAAATGCCTTAATTAAATGCCGGCTATGAAATCGTCGTTTCTTCTACATCTAGGGGTGTGTAAGATATTAAAAAGTCGAGGTAACCGATATCGAGCGTCAGCGATATTTGATTAAGAGATATATTTCGAGGTCTCGAGTTTTATTTGACATCTTGAATCGAGATATCTTGCTTCTTCTTCTCCGAAATCTCGATTTTTTGCAAGTTTCGGCGGAACCTCGATGTACGTTGTGATCGAGATCTCGAAATATCTCGATTGATGTTGGATTTTGAAAATAATTTGAGACTTTCATGTATTGTTCTTTCGTTTAATATCGTTCGAGTATCATATTATATCGCTCTACTTTAAAGATAGAGATATCGCACACCCCTGTCCACCTCGAGACTTTAGATAATTCGTGGATTCAAATAAAAAGGAAACTTCAGGGATAAAAAAGTAATCAAGATTCTTTCAAAGTGAGACAGTTGCAGGATTATGATGATTTTAAAGAATTATTAAATTTAACGTCATTGGTTAAGACTAATTGTTTGTTGGGAAATCGGCGCGAACATTTGAACTGGCGCGAACATTGAAGTATTGTTTATTTTGAACACATGATTAAATTGATTAGTATCCTTTTACAAAAATGCATGGTATTCTAAAGCTACTCGAGTCATAGTTAAATCGCTATCATGAGTGGAGTAAAAAATCGATAAATCGATTGTTAAGAAATCGGCACGAAAATTTGAATATTCTTAAAACGTCGAGTCATTCTCCCATTTAGAAAATGTTGATACAACCAAGTTATGCAAAAAAACTTGTTTAGTCATAAATACTTGAAAAATGATTGTAACTGAATACAGCTACAGTTATGAAGCTAAAGTTGTTCGTGCCATTTTTCATTTCATGTAAAATAAACAACGGCTTTTTCTTAAATTGTTTCTTATGAAATATTATCGTGTCGCCGTTCAAAGGGGCAGCGTAAATGAGTTGGATCAAATTTTTACGTTCGAAACCTCTCATTTCGAGGTTATGTTGGAAAAAGGAAGGAAAAAAAGGACACGACGCGTCGCCTGAAGCGTCGTAAACGGGCGATGATGTTCCCATCTGTCTCCTCGTGTCAGTCATTTTCACTCGCTGATGATATACATTTCTGTCCGTTCGAGTAAACCCGCACTTACTCACACTCCCTCTAATATTATTCATAAACTGCGCTTCGGATGATAATGGCAGCAGGCGTGCGCCTGTTTATTTTTGTATTACTAAAAGTGTAACGCGCATGCCAATTATACTCATGCTTATGGGCGCGTATGGGATAAGACGATAATTAATATAACGTTGATTTTCAAATTTCACTTTATTTCCCGCCTTTATTTAAAATGATTTCATCGTGATGACAACCGTTAAATACCGATTATTGAAGAAAAAAAAAGGAATAAATAAAAGGCTGAAATTCAGGTTGAAAAAATTTGATGAATTCATAATGAAATGAATCTGAATAGAATCAACATTTATTAAAAGGTCGCAAAAGTCAAGTTGTGACAAATGGATTATTTTTATAACTAGTGGATTCTACTCTTATATGTAATAAGTGAATATTATGACAGCAATAATATAAAATAACGTAAATTATTATTTAGTAATGCATATATATTTTATATAGATTATATATATGCATATATTTTAATTTTACATACATATATATAAATACTTTAATAGTAAATGACCTTTTTTACGAATGAGTAAACTGCCACATTAATCGCATTTAAGCTATATATTTGATTAAGTAAATAGCAAATGAATTCGAACGTTAAAAGTAGTAAAATGTGTACGTCGTATAAGGTTTCTTGCAAAGTTTCTCATTCGGCGGGAATTTCGTTTCTGCGCGATAACATAATGCGGTTTGACGACAAGCACTGCTCGTGTAGCTGCCATTTTTCATAACGATTTATCGATCAAACGATAAGTATCGAATTACAAGCAACGCGACAATAAAATAAATAACTTGCGACGCAAATACATTCCGGCACAATTCGGTCCCGATTTATCAAGACATAATATCCGTCGATCGCATGTCGTGCTATTTTTTGTTGTTGTTGTTTGTTGAAGTTTCGTGGACATTTTAGAATGATTGTAAAAGTTTTTATTTTTTTTTGTTTTTTTTTTTTATAAGTTTGCGCAGTCTCTGAAAGTTCATACTTTACCCGAAGAATACTATAATTCACTTTAATTCGAAACGTGAAACACAAATTATAAAAATTTCGAGGATTTTAGTTCAAACGATCGACATAAATTTTAGTTAAAACTTCTGAAATGTAATATAAATTCTGTTATTTCTGACATTGAAATTAATAGGAATCAGTAAAGATGACAAGTTTGTTATCTTATGAATCCAAGTATCTGTTGATCCTGCATGTATTTTTAAATTTTTGATTTTGGCGGCTGATTTGCAATCAACGGTTCTGGTGAATATTTTCAATTAAAATTCCTAATTGAATTTTTATTGCATTTCGGTTTTATTAAGCGATCGATATTTTATAACGGATTATTTACGTAGTGAATTTAGATTAATTTAAACCCAAAAACGTCTGAAAATACTTCATCCAAAAAAAAAACACCTGTTATGCAGTAAAAAACGTTCTTCCGAAATAAAGAAGTTGTAGAATTATATTTATTTAGAGTTGAAGCTAGGGATGGGCGATTAAATCGCAATTAATCGAACAATCGATTGTTCGACGCGATTAATCAGAAAAATCTGATTAATCGAGGAATTGATTATTTTATACGATCATTTTATACGATTTTACATTTTTCTGAGGAAATAGTTTTTTTTGTAATTTTTTTCGTTTAAATAATTCAACGATTTTCGGCGGCAGATTATAAACAGTGAAATTGAACGACATGGCGCGACGGAAAATTGGATCAAAGAGCCGCCGTGACTTTTCCCCGGCGATTCGAGAGCTCGATACCGTCCGTCTTCTCGGGAAGCGGGCAACTTTTATTGCAGCGACTGATGTCGTTCTGGGCGGAAGTGCCGCGCCACGGTCACGATCGGTATCGAATATCTCGTATCGTGTCGCAATACGTCGTGTAGGAGTAGTTCGTGCCACACGCTTCGGCCGCGAAGACCAACGTCCGCCCATTCCCGCGGCTGCGATCCGACCGCGTATCTCGATCGTGAGATCGGTCTGGCGACGACGTTAAAAGGTGCCAACGGGACGAATGCAATAATTAACGATCACGCGTCGTGGCATTTTCAATGCGCTCGGTCGCGGTTTCGAACCGCCCCCGGTTTCCCGCCGGTTTACTGTCGTAGCTGCTTATATTCAAATTTTCCCGCCACTTTGTTAACCAAGACGGAACGACGTGCATTACGGATTCGCCGTCAATGCGCAGAAGGAATATTTACATTGCGGTGATCGCGAATTTGAATGTACAATGATCTAGAGTCCATTTGTTGGGAATATAAAAATGTCACTAGACTAAAATCACGTTTCGAAAATTGTTTTTTCTGCTCCCAAATTTCAACCCTTTGAAAGACTTAATTTAATTATTAAAAATTGCAATTAAAAAAAGCACTAACTCTAGAATTTCTACATTAATTACCTTAACGCATAAGGAATTCTAACCTCAAAAATGTACGCTACACAAAAGTGATTTTCACTTGCAGCGATAACTTGGTTGGCGTTAGCTTGAATCATGAAAATGTAGTCTCGTTGCTAGACCCGGCAAATAATGTCATCATTTCCTCAAAACGTGAGGCCATCTTTGAAATTCAAATTCCCCGTTAGACTTGGCGAGCGGGAGTTTCGAACGTTGAGACGAGATCGCTAATTGAATTGACGAGTCTAATGGATTGTTTGGCCGGAATCTTTGGCACGAAGATGAAGGTCACCAAGAAATTCAGTCACGATTTCTCAACGCTTCTTCGCGTGAAGATCCCAAGTCGATCGGACGATGGTTTTCCGCCGGAGTAATCTACATTTGATGAGTGTGGGACGATTCATCAGAGGGCGCTTCATTAACGTGGGCGTTTCGAACGCTTTTTTCCCCGTTCGTTTTGTTAATTGCCTGAATTCGCGGTTTTCTTGGAACGGTCGACGCTAACGACATCTTACGGTCAGGATTGAATCGTAAACGCGCCCGCCGACAGGTTTAACGCCAATTATCACATTCTTACGGCCGATAAATATCGCGATTTCGGCTCGCGGGATCTCGATGCCGTGCTCGTGACATCTTTAACGTTATTCATTCTCGAGGAAAACGCGAGATGAAATATTTCAGAGCTCAAGTGTCACTTCGTTTGAGTAAGCACTCGCTTTTTCGCAACGAACTTGACGTAATTTGGGTTAGAAGGCGAAAGAAGAGAAAAGGGAAAAAAAGTTTTTGGAACAAATAGCATTTTTAGACATTAATTCCGACTGTTCTTATTCAATGAGTTCAAAATTAGATCACCACTTTTAGAAAACGGTGGTTAAATTTAAATGAAACTTTGAATTTCGCGCCAACGATAAAATAACGACCGGCGCCAAATTTCAAATTTATTATTCGCGAATCAAAGTAGCGTGATAATAAGATGCTTTCAAAATTACAGTTTTCAATAATTGTTCGCGATAAACCAATCAGAGGGCGTATTTTTCTTTCAGTTTTTTTTTCTATGTTGCCGACACCTAGCTGCGAAGTAATGGCAATCCGACGCGATGAAATCACAGTGGCGATTCGAAGTTCACCGAAGCGGAACTTATATCTGTTTTCACCAATGAAGCGTAACCAGGGTAGTGTACGAAGTTGGTCAACTTACGAACACGAAGTTGCACTCCATGTGGATCTAGGACAAGGACGCAGTCGATTCGTGAGCGAAACGATGCGTCACAATGCGTAATTGGTTGCTATTAAAACCAACTTGTGTGAATCTTTCTTCACGAATGTTTCTCTTGAAGTGTTGAATGATATTTCAATGTAAAACGAAAAGTTATCATATTTCATTGATACCAACATTTATTCGTCGATATAAATTCATTTATACATATATATATATATAAGTGTATATATGTTGGTAGTATTGAGTGTTAACGAATATAATGATTATATTTGTGAGTAATACATAATTTGACAGTAATTTTACCAAAGTGGAAGAACTGTATTATTTGAGGAGAAATAAAAATGATTCTTCAAACCTTTATTACTAAACTAGTGTTTTTTTGAATAACATTGTTCAATTTAATCATTTTTCAAAATAAATACAATCGGGCAATTGCATCACTTTAGGAGAATCTTCTTCGTTTTGCAAACATCAAAGTTTTTCTTTTTATTCAAATGCGAAAACAATTTAAAGTCTTGAGGTGAACAATAATACAGCAGTTTCAAAATCCACCATTAGCCTTTAGAGGACCGACGTATTTTTGGACGACTTATTAATTTGAGTGTGCGAATTTCTATATTGTGGAATATGAATTTATACTGAATAAGATGGCGCTGCTTCCATCCCACTATATAGGTTAATGAAGAAATTGCGAATTGTAAATTATTCGAATCATTCTTAACTTGTTTGAAAGGTTAGGATTTTTTTTTAATTCCTTCAAGTAAATTGCAATAAAAAGATGAAACGTCGCTGGAAATATTGTTTCTGGAGTAGGACAGTGACCACTGTTACCAAACGGAAAACCGAATCGGCCGACCTTGAAAACCACTTCAACAGCTGACGAAAATAACTAGCCGGCAACGCAATCGGGCCGGGACCATTTGACTCTTTTCCCGTTCTGCGCATAGTGGAAAAGATTAACCCGGAGGAAGGAAATTCTTTCCGACGCCTCCGTGTTTCTCATTGACCTCTATTTAGTGCAAGTAAAAATACGCCTGACTATTTTCGGCCGCGACCATTTGTCATGTTTTAGAGAAATTGATACCGAGCGGATATTAATTTTCGAGAAGTCAGATCAAAGCCGGAAGCATTTATTGAAATTACTTTTATTTTTTTCGTAATGACCGCTTCTAATTCGAGCTCCTAGATGGTGCTACACTCAATTAAAGTTATCATTTATCATATATATATATATATATAGTGCAGAGAAATTTTGATTAATTATTCGACACATAAAAAAATGGTGTAATTAACTCCCTGATGAATGGCGCTTCAGCTACCAATTTTATCTAATTTTGAAACCTTCCCCTTCTTTTTATCCTTTCCTCCAATTTTACGACCAACTTTTCAATAAACGATGTTTATCGCAGATGGCGTTCCGATCAAACCAGACCGACAAATTAGCAAGGTTACGAAACTCGGTGAATAACTGATGTCGTTATGGTTTCCAGGAACAGGCCTCGGACGTATTCGGAGCGAGAGAGTCGACTCGGAGGAATCCGGTCGGCCGTTTTTGGAGGAGGCCTCGATACCACTTGGCATCCTTCGGAGGACTTGTTTCTACCGCCACTTATACCCCATTTAGACACCGGCCAGAAAAATCACCAGATTTTAGACTCAGTTTCCCAAACACTTATACAATTAACCGGAAAAATCACTAGGTTTTACAATCGGTTCCCCAATATTCCACTAAACTCCAACTCTAGTTTAAAATGTGACGAAAAATGATTCCCCAGATCCGTCCCGCGACCATATTTATGCAAATAAGAGAAAACACGAACTTGCCTTTTCTATTAATAACCGGCTAATTTTGAAATCCAAACGGCAAACAAAGTGTCCAATGCCTTTTCCTACTTTTAGGTATCTCCCTCCTTATTTATTTCTGCTTTCTACTTTCTTTCTTTTCTAGGGAATTTTATATTCCAATACGCTCTTTTTGAAACTCGCTCGCGTTCTTTTCGGGCAAAAAGCCCACTCGTCACAGTTTTTCGCCGCGATAGAAGAGACGCATTGATCACATACCGATACTCGTCTCGTTTTTGCGCCGATTGCGACGGTGGTTCCAATCGACTGCGATACGAGCGACCGTCGCGGTCTTCTCGCGCG